>JAEIIJ010019298.1:0-65716 GCA_018904815.1 Drosophila ogumai | reverse complement strand
GCAAGGGTATACAAACTTCGGTGTGCCGAAGTTAGCTTCCTTTCTTGTTGTGTCTCATTTTGTTGTGTTTTGTTTTAGCAAAGTTCAAAGGCACTTTGTTTGCTCGTGTTTAATGTGTTTTGCTGGGCTTTTGCTGTTTGTTTATTTGCTGAGCAAGTAGTGACCGTTAATTATGGATGGTCAAGGGATGGTTCAAGGGAATGGGACGAAGACTCACCGCATGCCGTCGAAGCCATCGTCGGATCCATTAATGGTCAGCACCGGAGCACGTGCATATGCCTTCGCCACGCGCCGATTCCGCTCGAAGACGATCACTTTGGCCCAGATTTCATCGTCGATTTGGGTCCACTTGTCCAGGACTTCCTGAATGTGTTCCTGAAAGAAAAGAAGAGAGGGTTTATGAGGATTAAATAAAAGTGGGTTAAGACTCAGAAGCATATGATTATTTTTTAGATTTTACAATAGCTTTCAGCCATTAATTTGTGGACTTTAAAAGTAGACTTTTTTCCTAATGATTTTTGTATTTTGAAGAGTTATAGCATTATATATTAATATATGTATATAATAATTAAAATTAATTTAGTTACTCCCTTAAATTATTTAATTAATTGTATCATAGTCCTAAACTTGGAAAAACCTTTTTAAAATAGCTTTTTAAGGAGCTTTTAGGTAAACATTATTATGAGTTTAGTTTAATTTAAAACCCCCTTAAATTCCTACATCAACAAGCTATATTTTTTAAATGAAAGCTATATAGATTCCCGATCGGTGATCCTATCATTACCAGTTGCCTAACTAACTAACCTAACGATCCTTTCAAAACCCATTAAGTCGGGCACAAAAATGTGCAGAAATTCGCCGAAAATCAATCGATTTGATCCTATGAGATTCGTAACTTGTTTCGGGGCATCTGGAAAAAAAAGACGAAAGAAAGAAAGAAAAACATAACGACTGCATCGCGGCTAATGCTAGCAATTTTCACTTTCCATCGTGATCACTCTCCAAGTCGACCAAGTCTAAGTCCGTGTCTCTCGGAGTGTGTGTTTGTGCCAAAGTGAACGGCCTTGTTGGGCGCTTGCTTGCGTTTTAAGTCTTTTTTTTTTTTTAGTTTTTTCCAACTTATTTTACTTTTACTTATTTTTGTTGGTGCTTTTTGTGGCCATTACAAGCGTCAGTCTGTGTTTGCGTTTTGAGCCTGTGTGCTGTGTCTTGCAGTTTGTTAAATAAAAGTTAAAATCAAATCGGAGCAAATGCTGACACGAACACAGAGCCCAGAGACACCGGGCCTTAGCCCGCGATTCGTGGAGCAGTAAGACATATAAAATTATAGACAACGATATCTCCTAGTGCCGAGCATTTGAGCATTTGTGCTCTGCTCTGCTTGAAGTCTCTTTTATGGCCAACACAATATGCACTGCATAAAGCTACAATATGCTTGGATATTTGAAGTGCTGCAAGGCTTTTGATTGCAGCTCGCGACGCCCCTTGCCGCTTGGCTCTGTTCATAGCTTGCGTCATGCCCAAGTGCACTCTGAAAATATTTTACATTTCTGACTTATATAAACCGGCTTGGACTAAGTGCAAAACATATGCGATTTCAGTAACTGAATTCCAGGGCTATTAATCGATTACCAAGACTGGATTTCAATAGAGAGTTATGTTTAAGTAGAGGTCTTGGTAAGGGGAAAATAGAGTAGAAGCTAAGAAATGCTGATCTGCATAAATAATTGAATACATTTTACTATAATTTTAAATGGGAATATGTGTACTAATATTTAAAAATATAAAAATAATAGAAAATTAGCATAAGAGCTAAGGAAATACTGATCTGCATAAATAATAACATTCATTTTAATATCCTTTTAAGTAGGTATTTATATATAAATATTTAAAAATAAATAAATATAACAAATTAACATAAAATATAGCATTAAACTTCGCTTAAAGATGTTCTTATTGCTTGTAGATTTATCACAAATCGATTTAAGGTCTTTATAAATCAAAGGGTCTTACTCTTTGGCTATTGTTTTTCATTACAACCTTAGCCCAGTTTACACTTCCAAAACCTACAGTAAACTCCCTTTGCCCACACACATATGTTATGAATATTTTCTTTTGAAAAACCCCAAAAACTCAACAGCTGAGGCATTTTTTCTTCCTCAAGCACCGTTGTGCTGGCTCAATTAACCCGAACAAAGAACGTCATAAACAAAGCCATTAGCCCAGTAACCAACATGCCCACAATTTCAGCCACTTTTTTGGGTTATAATAAAAATAAGAAATATGAAAAAAACACAACAAAAACTACAAGAAATATGAACAACAAAGAGTTGAGAAGGCATCAAAAATGTTAGCTTGGCTTGGCTGGGTTTTTGGCCACAATTCTACCAGCGATTTGGGCAAAACTCGTCTAGGCAGCAGCTCACAGAGCTCACTCATTCAAAATCAGCATTAGAGGCGGCAGCAGCAGCACAGCCTCATGATCAGGCTGGCACACACATTAAAAATGCAAATAAATCATGTAGTAAAACTTGTTAACCTTTTCAGATGCTCTGCCTTTGCGTTTGGGTTTGCGTTTGCGTTTGCGCACTTGGGGCCCCGCTAGAGATCGAGAGTCTGGGAGTTGGAATACACTTTTGATTTCATGCCAACGTATTCGGATTCTTTGGGCAGATTCACTTCAGGTTTCACTTGGCCGGCAGAAGAATCTTGTAGGCTCAAGTGTCGACAAACTGGTTACAACTTGTTGTGGCTGCTGCTGCTTCCCATCTCATATTTCTAGGCCGTGCAGAGACGACCTCAAAATGCCGAAGTTCACCGAGTCTAAGTTAAGTTTTTGGTGGTTTCTTCAGCTAACTTTTAATTAGTCTGCGAGTTGCAACAGAAGTTACGAGCAGCAGCAGCAGTGGCAGCCACACCACAAGCGCGTGTTCTCCCCGGCGTATACGTAATCTGATTTGTGCATGAAAATTAGCTCACAATTCGAACGAGTTTCGGAACGGGTTTGGTGTATGTGTGTTGTAGTGGCCATTAGCATATGAACAACATTAAATCAGAAACATGAAATATACGGATCTTGGTTGGATTTTTTTTGGCCACAAAAATGCGACCCAGACGGTCGTGTGACGTCAGTGAAACCGCAGTTCTGTGGGCGCAATTAAAGTCTATTATTCTGTTGCAAGATCCCCTAATGGAGCTTGCAACACGTGCAGCTCGCCGAAGATGTGCGGCACAGAATCATCTGCTGCTCTGCGCTTTTTCGTGTAAAATGTTGTTGAACTTTTGCAGTCACGACTCACCGCAAGCCGAGCTCCACTTCACTTCACTTTACTACCAAAAGGAACGCTGCAACAGATGCTCCCAACGCTCAGAGTTGACATTTAATAAAATGATTTTTATTTGGGATCCGGCGGCAATCGACGGCGGAGGCGGCGAGTCGCTTTGTGTCTGCCAAGACTAATAGATACAATCGCCGCGAATTATTACGGTCTTGATAAGTCCAACTTGTGACAGGTTGCAGCAGCCCCCGATGCCGCCGTCAAAGATGTCCAAAGTTCATTGATATGTTCATTTTCAATTTGTTTGGCTAACCCAGATCGAATCCCCCCCAGAAAGCCAGGTAAGTCAAAGGTACCCAGAGGTTCGTTTTATAATTTATGCAAATTTCATGCTCACATAGCTGAGTTTTCAATAGACCGGCATATGATAATAATAATAGCCCAGGGCACACACACAGCTCTTCCGCCAAAAGGTAAATCAATCAAGATGTGAGCAGGAAATTCAATTGATCCTGGACATTGATGAAGTGGCAGCGAGGCAGCGAGAAAAAAAAAGGAAAATTTCCATTGAATATGTCGTATAATTTTTGGGCTTACACTCTGGGATATGTGTGTATGTCTGTCTCGTTTTAGTGGTTTTTCCTGCTTATTTCGCGCCAACGCCAAATCCTGTTGCTCGGGCCGGGCCAAAAGCGAAACCGAAACCAGGTGAACGGGTGCCAAAACAGCCGTCGCGAGGCACAAGAAGATGAAGAAAAAAAAACAAACCAATCCCGGGGAGGAGGAAAACAAAGGAAAGAGCAAAAGAAGGCTGGAGAGGAAAAGCCTGCTGTGTGCATGGAAGTGGAAAATAAAAGCGAAAACTCTTTGCGGACCAGCCAGAAAAACTTTCATTTTCACGAAAAACGACTGTGAAAACTTGTCGTTTTCATTTGGGCTCTTTGTGTGTCTGTTACGCCAATATTCTAGTTCGATGCATGCAAGTTCGTTGCCCAAGTCTTTTGTTTTGATGCCAATTTTAGTTTGTGTTTTTGTAGCATTGCTCTCCATTCCGTTCCCAGATAATAAATTTGTAAACAATATTGAAAATAGCACAACGGCAGCCACGGTGTAACAAAAACAACAGAAATTGCCCAATAAGCGCCCCCGGCAGCCAAACAAGTCGAAATCAAAAGGGCTAGAGATACAATTCCCCAACCTCCTCCTCAGCGACAAACGACAAAAGGAAAATTCAGACATAATTTGTTGCCGTTTCCATCATGGGAAATACAGTTTTTCTGTGGACGCCTTTGTGTGAAGCCCAGACTAAACGGAATTATATAGATGCCACGCTCACGCTAATTGCAACATACCCCAAGACGGAAAGAGAGACTGTCTGTAGCTGCTGCACGCTTTTCACTTTGGGCGAGGCCTTTGAATCGCTGAATCGCTGATGTGAACACAATTTATGCAAATCTCCATTAGAAATAAGGCATCAATTTAATGGCCAGCGTTTGATGGCTCTTTCACAGCTGCCTGTGGCGGCCGAATGGGCTGCAGTTAACCCAGTTGTGTGTGTGGGCAGCTTGCCAAAAATGAATTAAAATGGTCGAAAGACTGGGTTGGAAAAGGTTCGAAAATAAAGCTAAGAAATGTTGGTATATATTTTTTGAAAGCATATGAAGGTAAAGCAACAGAAAACGACATTAAAAGATTTTTACAAGTTTATATCTATATACATTTTGATAAGAAAATACATAGCAAAGTTAAAAGTATTTATATTACATATTAATTTACAAAATAAAATGTCTAGAATGCTGTAAAATATTTTTACAAAATAAAAAGTAGTTAAAATATAGATTTATTTAGAGAATAACATATCTTAGCTGTTTCAATATATTTTAAAATATTTTCCTTTTAAGGTCTTTGCATTAAGTAAAGCTTTTAATTTTTCATTGCAGTGTCTATCACAGACAAATGTGTATATTTATGTATACCCACACCTAGCTTACCCAAAAAAAACGAACTGCTCCGCACAGTTCAAAGGTTAAAATTACCCTAAAACTACAGTTAAAAGAGCTCACAGGCCAACGCAGCTGACTTGCATTATATTTTACTTCCAACAACCTATAAAAACCATACACACCCAACCGAAAAAGTAACAAAAACAGTTAGCACGCCTTTACAAAAAGCCAAAAGCTAAAGGGTTGGCAGCATCTTCAATGGAATTCCCACACACAAACAAGGCGCATATGTATATATACTATATAAAACTATATAATATATTGTATTGTGTTCGAAGATGGGCTAGCGAAATTCGATCGAAACGAGCCACAAGCAGCGAAGAGCTCGTGCTGGGCTTGTCCAAACATTAGGGTAACCCATAACGCTTTTATGGCCTACAGCTCATTGCCATTACTGTCTTTAAGCCATTGGCACGGCGTAAGGCAAACGGCGTACGGCGTACGGCATACGCTTTTGGCCCTCGTCTCCAAAGCTTTTTTTAGTGGCTAGTAAGGGGCCACCTTAGGCAAATTAAAAATGCACAACGCAATGCGATGGCCTAACGGTAATTAATGCAATTGGTCAATACAACAAACACCAGAAACCAAAAACCTAAAACCTAAAAAAAAACGGAAAAACAGAAACCAAAGCCTCGGCGTTAGTGCGTCTCATGCTGACCTCAATGCGGTGGACTCCACACCGCACGTGCTGAGAATGAGCGACAGGAAAATGGCCACAAATCATAGGAGACGAGAGGGAAGTCGGAGAAGTCTGAGAAGCGGAGAAGTTCGAGAAGCCTCAAGCCAAGCGGAAGTCAGCAGGCGATGGTCGATGGGCCAGGGCCGCCAGTTCTTGGCTTGGTTCTCCACTCTGTTAGCTCTCTTTTTGGCTGCAACTTTATTGCAGAGTTCTCTTTCAAGTTTTGTTTTTTTGTCAAAAAATATTTATCTAAACTAATTAATAAAATAATTATGATATTTGTTAAGCAATAAGCTTTTAATATGAGCATTAAATATGATTTGTGGCCCTAAAGCTTGTATTTTTTCCTTGGTTTTATATTTACCGCAAAGATTAAAAAGATATTTAAGTTAATAAAGGCTCATTATGGCACTAATAATAAGTTATTAATCAAGTAGAAGTTACTGGTGCTAGTGTAGTCAAAATAATTAATTATTAACGAGCTCTTTAAGTTCTAATTTGGGTTAAAGATACTAATTTCAGGTTACTTAGAAACAATCTGATACAATTTTATTAAGCTTTATATAAATATTAATTTTGAAACATTATTCATGACATTTTAAAGTTTAATTTAATGGATATTAAGCTAAATACTTTGGATTAAAGATATTATTTTCAGGTAATTCAAATTGAAACTATAGTTTAACTTAAGACAAACTTATTACACTGAGACATAAAGAAATTACTTATAATGATTTAAAATTTCTTGTAGCAAACACTCACCTTGTATAGCTTATCCTTCTGATACCAGACATCCTCCTCCTCCTCCTGCTGGGTAAATGTCTGGTCAAGATTAAGATCGTCGCGGGAACGTGATAGAATTTTTCGGCGCGACACCATCTTGTGTGCTGTTCTCGGGGTCTCTGTCCTCTGCAAAAAAAAAACATTGAGATGAAGTAATAAAAGGTTGTGTGAATATTCGCGTTAATAAACCAAATACGTAATATTACAGATATTCATATAAACATGTGGTATTTTCAGGGAGATCTGAGGACCCGCCGCCGCATAACGGTGAAAGAACAGCAAACACATCAAAACTCCACAACATTTTGTGCTGACAGGAAAAAAATAAACCCAAGTCCACAAAACCCAAAAAAGTTGCAAAGCAAACACCATCTTGGCATCCCTGGTGTCGAGTTCAACGCACCTTTTGCTTATTTCCCTGGGATACTTATTGTTTATGACCTGGACTCACTTTTTAACAGTCATCCCGCCTGCAGAGAGGCCTCAAAGTGCTCAAAAGCAATGCAGTCTGCCTTCCTGTACTCCCCATTCTGTTCTCTATGTGCCATAAGCTCAAGAACCTGTGTTCTTTTATATGTAAAACATGCAATTTTTATTGATATTGCTTGTGTTATGACGATCAGGTTGTGCGAGCTACGCATCGCAGATGGGGGAATCGAGATCCCGCCGAAGGTATTTAGACTGTGAATCAGCCAGACCCGTGAGAGATACCATCCAAGACACGTTGACAACGGGCATAATAAAAGTAAATAATGAAGAAATCACCTGTAAGTTAAAGGGGGGAATATAACCGCTAAAGGTTGAGGCGTGGTATACCCTTTTTTGGAAATGTGATACGCGAAGTGTTAATCTATCAGCGGTTGTAGGTGACAAGTGTAAGTGATAGTTTTAACTTTATAATCGGTTGTAGATATATCATAAAGTAAGCAAACATAAGTAATAGGAGTACAATTTCTGGCTAAATTTTGATTATTTACTTAGAAATTTTAATAAAAAACAAAACTACACTTATTTTCTCTATATTAAAGTGGAGATTACACATCATTATTTAAGATTTATTTACACAAAAAATATTTATAATACAAAAATGAATAAAAATATTTGTAATAACAAACAGAACTATCCACACTTCCCTCATATTTTCTTTTACCGCTCAAATATTCATTATTTCAACCATTTAGCTTTCTATTGTTTTAAACTCTTAACGCTTTTTAAACGCATTTACCCCTCAGCTGTTAGAGTATTTCGATTGAAGTCTTTGTTTTTTTCACGGCTCGGTTTGTCAAGTTGATGAAAAAACGTTGGTTGCATAATAAGCATCTATGGGGGTTTGGGGAACTGGGGGACTTGGGGCTCTCGGGGGTTACGAAGCGTGTAGCGGCAAGAAAGTAATCTCTCTCCCGCTCTAAGCCCTGCCGCTGGCTCTTTCTCCATGCAAATGTGCGAGGTTCGCTAACCTGTTGTCACACATTTTTAGCTGTCTTCGTTATTAGTCTCTATAATTGTGGGGTCTTTTTCTGCTTTCTTTTTGCTGAAACTGTGCGAATGAATGACTGATCGACAGCTATATTGGCTGACTGACTGTCTGGCAGACTGACTGCCTGCCTGCCTGCCTGCCGGAATCTCTATCCATCTGTTCGGATGCTGCAAGGGCTGGCCATAAATATTCATCGCCTTTTTGCTTTTGCACAATCTTGGCTGGAAATGCCGACAATATTGTCAACGATCGACGCCATTTTTGTTGCGAACAAACGTATGTATCTTGCAGATTGCAATCGCATAACAAATGTTGTCGCTGCTGCAGCCCGATTTATGCAACAAAAGCCGTTAAATTGTACAAGTCTCTGTGGTGTCTCAGTGCCAGTTTATTGAGCTGCATTTTCTTTTGTGCAAACACACACACACACAGCCTAAAGTATTGTTATTTATGGCCAACAAAGGGCCACCGTCTGCGACACAAAAAACAAGCCCAGAAATCGCTGTTGCTATATAGAACATGTATATAGTATATATAGTACATATAGTCCGGACAAAAGCTATTCAGGCTGGGCACGTACATTCAACAGACGTGTTCTAGTTTGGCTTTCGTGGCGAGTAATTACGTGAATTGCATTCGGAGTGTCATTTATGGTCTCAGAGATTAACTGTATGATCCTCACGGATATGCCTGTCTACGATATAGTTGAAGGTGCAACTTATTTTTAGAAATAAAGGTTGGGATTTACAATAGAAGACGTTTTTAAAAGGGATTTATTAAAGAAACAACTCGTCATCTTTAGAGATAAAATACAGTAAATTAAAAAAAGGGTAAATAATTAAAAAAAGTTTTCAAAATAAATACAATAAGAATGTATTTTAAGCAACAGAAACTAAGAAAAATACGAGCATTTTATATACATTTTAGAAATCTATAAAAGAAATATAAAAAGAAGGGTTTTTCATCTTTAAAAAAAAGAAGATATTGCAGAAAATATGCATTTTTATTTTATTTACATTTAAAAGTCTAACAAGACTTGTCTATATATTTTTAACTATTGAAATTTTTTATCTACAAATGAAAAATAAATATAAATCCTTAAGAATTCATTTTGCAAATTAAAAATAAAAAAAAAACATTTATAGGCCCCCTCTTACACCTCAAGAATTTATTTTTTCCCCCAAAAATCGCAGCTCTCACGCGGATTCGCTTTTAACCAATTACCAAAACTCGTAAGATCGTACAAAATAAGCAGAAGAAAGCAGCAATTACAAGGCATTCTTTTATGGGCCACGTCAAATTAAAACACTTAAACGGCATCTCTCTCTCAGTCGGTGTGTCGGTATTCTCGGAACAATTCTGGCCAAATAACGCTGACAGATCAAGAAAGCTGAGTTGAGTTCCTTTATGCGACGGACAATTAACGGCCCACAGCGAGGAGCCGAGGCTGCAGCTGGCGGAGCCCAGTCGTCGAGTGGCGGCCAAGTGGTGCTCGAATATCCTGCACACTCACAGCCTGCGGATAGCCTGTTTTGGTTGCTGGACTTTGGTAAACAGAACGGAACGGTGGATGCCACTTGATGCCATAAAATAAAGTCATCATGTCTGTGTATTATTATTATTATTTTTCCCCCTTAGCGGTCGCTGTGTATGTGCGTGTTGACTTTGCTGATTTGGCTGCATGATAATTTTCCTGATCTTTCACAGTTAACCAAACCATTTGGCGCGCGCCTCAGGAATTGGGAAAATTTGAGCGTCTGGCGAATATTTACAGCCATCAGCATTCACTTTTCGCTTGAAAATCATACATTTTTCCCTCCTCGCACACGCAGCAATGTGCAGCAACTTTCACAAACAAAATAAAAATCTACAGCAGCAGCAGCCAGGGCAAGACCTGGCCATAAGCTATTTCAAATCATTTAAATACGGCCAATTGATGATTATTTCTTAATACCAACCCATCCAAGTTCAATGCGAATGCGGATTTAAATTTCAGATTCGTTGAACTTTCACAATTGTCCACAACGCGAATCGATATTCAATTATAAGCAGACATTTTCCGCTTATATATATATCCGATCCGCTGTTGGGTTCAATAACTCCTCTGCCCGATTGACATTTAGCCGGCGAATCGGATTCGAAAGCAAAATATACAATAATTTTCGGTGCAAATCTTTGGATTTCGAAAAATGTGTGTTGAAAAATAATAATAATAAATCGGTTTGTTTACTTATTATAGAGTTCAATAATCATTATACTGCCAACTCTATTAGTGTCTTTAATTCCCACAACAAAGGTGGCTTCTTATTTCTGAGATTTTTGTGTTCAACCGATGACATTGACTCTCTGCCCACACACACGCCGCCACACACACAATTGGTATTATTCCAAAAAGATGACGCCATTTGCTTAAAGTCACTGATTCTCGTAGATGGTGTGTGCTTGTATTTATCATGTAGGCTAAAAATATATGTGAATATTTAATTGATAAGAGTGATTCACAGAGTGATGGGTGATTTATTTTAATTTAATAACCTAAGATCATAAAAAAAGGTATTATTTCTACGGACTCTTTGCTAGTTTTTAACTATATATTCAATAAAATTGTGTATTAAAGGTTTTGCTTTTTGTTTTCTCAAAGAAAATATTTTTTTAGCGATGAGAAAACTATAATAATTTATAAAATTTGTAAGAGCTTTAAATTTAAAATAGCGAAGACTGCATAGAAAAATGTTGCTAAGCAAATGTTGCTAGAAACATGTTGAGCAACAACTGCAGATACTTTGAAATGTACTCCAACCCCTGCTATTTTAAATACAAATTTATTTAAAACCAAAAAAACTAGTTACTTTATGTGAGAAGAAGCACCGGGGAGTTTTCCCCACCATTAATCACCGATGGCTGGGCAGTACAAGTTTATGATTGACAAGCGGAAAACTCGTTTCACGAAACTTTCTAAAGAACTTTCCTCCAACCAGGGGCTAGTCAGGGAAATATATGCATATTTTAATGACAACATTCGCTGCATATTCAACTACCGTCGGGCGCACTTTATGAATGAAAGTCAACGTCATGAATTATTGTAGTTTTACGAGGGGAAAGAGCGACGCTACACGACGCTACACGACGCTGGGCAATCAATAAAGAATTTTGATGATGACAATCGCTTTTAGCGCGGCGAGTGAACGCTAGTTGCATATTAATTGAATCGGCGAATGTAAATGATTCTAATGCAATTGCACCTGGGCCTAGAGATGGAGATGGGGCCCGGGAGGAGGCATCAGATACTCTGTGTGCCTTGTCAAGAGGTCGTTAGCAGCTATTTTACAGTCTGGAGTGCAAATAGTTGGAAGTTCGTTAAACCCGTCGCTGATTACTGATTGCATTGTTTGAGCCGAGTTCAAACTGCTGCTGCAAGTGCGTCACGAGACATCAAATATTAGCTGAAAAGCTGTAAGCTTTGTAGTAAAAACAACAGCAAATGTAGTAGCTTGTTTGTGCATAATTTTCCTGTCTCTAAACTTGCAAATTCATTTGGCTTCGGCCAATTTGGCTGTTAAGGTCAGACACGATGAGTTTGTTTTCGTCTCTTGTATTTTTATTTTATTTTTTTAGCTAGAAAGTATTTTTGGCACTCTTAATGGATTCATTATGTAACCAGAAACTACATGAAAGTTGCCAGAGAGCTAATGAAGCGGGCTGCTGGACAAAAACATTTGATACTTTCGCAGGCAAAGAAGAAGATGCTAAGAATGCTCGCGGAGCCAGAGCCATATGATTGATTGGCCGACAACAGAATAGCCCATAACGAAATTGCTTTCACAGGGGTCAAGCGAAGAAGTGTTCCCCAAGATCCCAGCAGAACCGATACATGTGGCCATTGATTTGTGGCCAAATTAAATTAAGCAGTCATTGACTTGTGAGGAAAGGAGACAAATAAAGGGGAAGAAAGAAGGAAAGATAGAAAGATAGAAAGAGATCTCCAGCCGGCCATTTGATAGTTGTTAAAATAATGGCCAACTGCTGGGAAGCCTTCAACGTGGCCCGGTAATCCGTTTAATTTTGTATTCAAGAATATGTTCGCAGGTCGATATACAAATTATCGATTTGCTGTCGAAGTGATCAGGCTGATGTGGTAACATTTAAAGTTAACAGAGGCTCTAATTGGAAGGTGCGAAATGTGTTGAGGTAGTAAACTAACACAGACATTTTTAGCTTGAACTTGAGATTTTTTTACTTAAATATTTTTGGGGGGTTTTATAATCACAAAGATTAGAGATCCCAAGTTGCTTTCTATTTTTGTGTTATTTAGTAAGTAAATGTTGAGTTAACTTCCTTCCTTTCTTTGGTGATGAGCTGCTCCTGTCACTTTCCCTTTGCCACCCACTAGATCGTGGCCCCTTGAAATTAAAATGGTTTCCAAATTCAGTGTTGTGGGCGAGGGAGCTCATCATATTTTCCTAACACTTGTCGGTCGGTCGGTAGCCTGCATTGTCTGCAAATGCTTCAATTTGCATAGCGTGAAAGTGGCGTGTAGTCGTCTTCGTTTTCGCTGAATTCGGAACTCGAGAGGCTATGGTTCAGTTCCTCGTTTGGGGTTAAGGTTTTCATTATGTGCGCGCGAAGCAAATTATGCAAAAAAATTGCTCGCATCGGGAAGCTAATAATGCGAAATCCGAGGCATTTAACATCGAATCGTATTGCGGAACTGGCATTTAACACCTGAGCGCATCGGCAACGGCATCGCATCATGATCCAATCATCAACGGTAACAGGTAAAAAGAATAAACCTACCGATGGATACCACCATCACCACCGACAGGTTGTGCATTTCGATTTCGCAAAATAAAATACGAGTAGTAAATATTTCCCATGGCACGCAGCAATTATTAAACCCAAAATATGTTAAATCATATATATATCTGTATATATGAATATTTGTGTCTGCTGTGCGCGCGCATCTATAAGATACTTTTCAAAGTCATGTAACTGTCAGCGCTTTGCGCAATCCCCCCGAAAAACAAACGGACGAATGGCTGAATGGTTGGATGGATGGATGGTTGGATGGAATAGATGTAGATGTGGATGGAAAAATTAACATTTCAATTTTTTTCTACGTTTTTTTTTTTGGTAGATCTTTGAATGTCTCCGCGGCTGGTTTTGATTGATTTTCGTTGCTAATGCACTTTCAAAATGTAAATTTACAAATTGCTTGACACCTTTTTTAAGGCCCCTTGGGGGCATTAAATCAAGTGACTTGAGGCAACAAAGGAAAAACATAGCCGGGGAAAATGCAAGAGCACTAAATCTCACATAAAAATGAATAAAAAACATACTTATCATAGGTATAAAGCAGTAACTTTTTAAAAATATTATTTAACCTGTAATAAAATGGTATTTCCTAATTATTTTCGAAGCAGAAATATTTATTATTACCTAAAATGTAATTTACAAGCTATAATCATATTTCTTAATAATAAAATAGTAATGAAAACTGAGGTTTAGATTCCTTTTATTGGAAGCTAAAATTGATCATGTAAAATATTACGGTTTTCCTGGTTTAAAAAATAACAAATTCCCATATCTTATATTTTTTATAATTTTGAAGAAATCCAGTTAATGCTTTTTAATGTGTAAAATAAAAATAAGAAAAATATAAAACTAGAGTAAACATTAAGCAACAAGTTGAATTTTTATGTTTTTCTCTATTTTCCTTTTAATAATTTTTAATATTACTTAAAAAAGCCACAAGCAAGCTTAAAAACCTAAAAAAAAGGCAATAAATCATAACCTAACTGTAAAGCTTTAACAAAAATGGAAAAATCCCATACTTTCATTACTTTTAAATTATTTTCATAGTTTAACTGCGAAATACGCAACCAAAAAATGTCATAAATCTCCATATATGATCAGAAATATCATAAATATGAAGCTGCAGGCAAAATGAAAAGCACTGCGTAAAAAAGTAGTATTTTCCGCAATTTTCATCAAAACTTTTTTCCAATCCCACAAATTAGTTTTGCTTTTGATCGACGAAAAACAACATAAGCCCCATGAAAAACGAGTTGACACTTTCATTAAAACGTAGCGAATTTTTTCCGCATTTTCGCGTTACGTTCCAACTTGCCCTGACCAAAAGCGAGGTCCGTGCAACAATTTGCTGGCCAAAAAAAGCAAAATAAAAATACATGCTACAACTTCAACTAGAGTGAAAAGCAGAAACACAAAAAACACAACAAAAAAACAAGAAAAACACAACAAAAAACAAAACACGAAATTCAACAACACACGAAAAAAAAAGAAGACTGCAGCTGAGGGGCTGCTTCTGCTTTCGTTTTCGCCTGCACGCTTCAACTGCTCCAAAACGCTTCCAGGGAGTGAAAGAGAGCAACAGCTACGATCAGAAAGAGATGGTTAGATACAACCCGAAAGAGAGCTGTGTAAACGAAGCAATTTAAGGCTGAAGCTGAAGCTATGACAGCCCGCCGTTGCACTAAATTTTCCACAACCGAGTGAGTTTGAAACCGAAACCGAAAACTGTAAACGAAACTGAAACTGATTTCTTTTAGTAACAAAAAAACAAAAAAAGAAACGAAAGAGAGCTACACCAAGAAAAAGTCTTATGGAACTTGAAAACCTCAGATTTCTAAGCCGGAAATTCACCAGAACTCAGAACGAATTGAGGGTAACTTTAAGCATTTCCTGACTTTTTTGATATCTGAGGTTTTAGGATAGAAATTTAATATGGTTGCCGCTGCTAACACCAAATTTTCTTACATATTCTGGTTCTTGTTTATTAACTAAGATATTATTAAATAAATTTTTAATAAAAATTACACGTTTTAAAATTAAAATAAATTATTACAAAACGTTAGAAAAATAAGTAAAAACATTATTAAGCATTGTAGCAGGGATGTTTATTAAATGGAAAAGAACTATATGATGTATTGATCAAAATATCCTACACAAAATCATAAAAAATATAATCGAAAATATATATATTATCAAAAATATTAAAGTTACGTTATATCTGTGTGTTTTTCCAATCAATTTATCGCTCATAAATGTTATAAAAAATTTGTACATTATTTTATAAATATTAATTTATACATAAATTTCCAAAGCTCTTCAATTTTTCTTCAATTTTAACTAATATAGATATTTTCTATTAAAAATGTTTCAAAATTTCAATTTCGTAGTTTCTTTCCTCCTTTAAATATTCAAATTTCAGTACCAACTTAAGCCACCTATTTTCTTCCCGTGCACTTGTGTTACGTTGACCATCATTAGTTGGCTCAATAAATGACAAAATTTCTCTCTCACCCAGCGCCTCTCCGTCTATCTCTTTTCTCCTGCCTTCATTTAGTGCTTATCAAATGCTTGCAATCAAAAAATCATCCAGGTTTTCACTTTCCCAGTTTTGTATAGTTCGCTGGCTGAGAGCATCGTAATGATCTTTGATAATGATAATGAGCAGCGGAAGTTTGTGTGTAACAATCAGAAAGATCATAATATTTGTGTTGAAGCGCTTTGTTCGCCTGATTGAGTCAGCTATCGGCCCACAGAAAAAAACGCTACAGAAATTGTATTTAAAATGCAATTTATACACCGAGAAGGCGCAACAATGGGCCCGAAATAATGTTTTAATAAAGATGCCTTTGTCTGGTGGCGGGGCGTTAAAGGCCATCAACGCGGCATCTCTCTATATATAAAGCTATCTATCTGAGTATCTTGTATCTGAGTATCTGTGTATCTAAGTATATTTGTATCTTTGTATCTGTCTATCGGGCTAATCGCCGAACAGCAGCCGCCACACGTGCCTGGGCATCAAACCTAATGTCTCTTTCACACTTTGCTGGCGCCAGCCACCACATCAGCGGTTTAATTAACTCTCAAGCCAGCGGAATGCACGCACTCTTGAAAGTATTGTTTTATTTAATGTTTTTTGAAGGTGTGGAGTCTCCATAAAGAATGTACAACTGAGGTGGGATAAATATCTCTTTCTTTCAGAAGCTTCTATCAATTCTTATTACTACTTTCTTAACCCGCACTGTACGCCCAAACCCTGCATAAGATTAACCCATTTTCCCCGCTAATGAACGGTTCCCATTTGGTGTTGGGGGAATGGCTTGAAATTAAATAAATTGGACGCCGGCCATTGATGGCTCATGAAATATGCGCGCAGCGTGAAAGGAAAAGAAATGGCCAGAAGCACAAAGAGAGTGAAAGAACGGTTAATCGGTCAAATGCAAATTCTTTCTATTTGGAATTTTGGCCAAGACCGAATATAGTTTGGGGCTAAAAGGCGGCGGCGGCAGCTGTAAGAGTTACTTAACGAATTTATTGCGCGACCTTTTTTCGGGTCTTTAGCTCCAGTCTCTCAGACTCCTCGGACTCTAACTCGAACCCATTTGTTGGGAAAATGTAAATGAAGTCAACGTTGTCTGCCAACTGACTGACATTTCCCATTAGCTCGCTTGGCCACGTTACAAGTATTGTCTGCCAGCAGAACCTGGCTGAACTTTTGCCCAGCACGGATTTCAGCACTTCTCTTCTCGAATTTTTTGTTGCTGTTGTTGTTGTTGTTTTCTTGTAGCTGCCACCGCATTTTAGAGGTCTTTTCAACGATTGTTTACATTTATGGATGCATAATTGGGTGCCATGGCAGCAGCTGAAGCGAAGCTCCCTTGCCCAAACGTTCGTCACTTGTATTTAAATTTTGCCCACTAATTGACTCCCACAAAAAAAATGATACTGAAGCTGAAGCTGCAGAGATGATGTGATGAGAAGCTGTAGCCGTAGCTGTAGCTGTAGCTGAGTTTGTATCTGAATCTCAAGCTGTAACTGAAGCCCAATGAAACTGCAAACTCATGCCGACATCGACTTCCTTCCTCTGCCGCTCGGGCTCTTCATCAGCTTCTTCATTCAGATATATGTACGTATATATGTCGGGGCAATTGTCGCAATCGGAATCGGAATGGCAACACCTACTGCACATTTTTAGCTTGAAGCTGCTTTTTTTTTTATTTTTCGGGCCGCCTCGCTTAATTATTAACTGCATTTGTTTTCGAAGGCGTGTTGGCAGACACAAACTCATCCATCTGCTCAGACACCAGGGTCATGTTTAAACTGAGAGAAATGTACTTTTAAACAAGTTAATGTAGGGAAACTTAATGGATATTAAAAAGTGATAGAATTTAAACAAAATACTTGAAAAATTTGAGCTCAAACTAAGTTTTGTGATTAATAATTATAATTAGCTGAGACCGCGTCTAAAAAGGGTTTTAAAAAACTTCAAAGCCTAGTGATTGTCTTTGTATATTTATTTTCGACTTGAAAAAATATTGTTAATTTTTTAAAGCATAATTTTATAAATTTAAAACATATTGTTAGCTAAAAAATATATATTACAAATTTAAAACAACTATTACTGTTATTTTTTCAGGTTTAATAAATAATTTGTTGCAATGAAATAGGTTAAAATAACAAATAAAATGTGCATTGGCCACGGCACATTTTCTTAAACAAATCTTTTGCCAAAAATATTGAATTTCCATTTAAATTTGATGTTTATTTTCTTCAGTGCACACACAGCTAACAATAAAAATTCATAAGTATAAAGACTGAAAGACAGGTAAAGTCAAAAAGAGATGAATAACTCAAATTAGCTTGACATTCAGTTGAATTTTTGTTTTAAATTTAAATTTAAATAAATCAATAGTCAAGAGCAACCAGAATAAGCTGTTTTTTGCTACAAGAAGTCATACTTTTTCAGAGTTTTTCTTAGAGAAAAAACATTGGTTAAGAGATCCCAGAAACTCGATGTTTGTTGAACTCAAATTGACTTGACATTGTGCTGCTAATTCAGCACTAATCGTTCGAGGAACTATTTACGAAACCAACCACAAAAAAAAAAAGCCCAAATTGGATGATAATATTCAAATGCGAATACGCAATCCAAAAATTCAAAAATCAGAAGAAACAGAAACAAAAAACCGCCCAGCTAGCCAACAAAGAGAGATGTTGTCAACCTTGAGAGCGGCTTGTAGTTGGAGCTCCGGCTTCAGGTCCAGCTTCAACACCGTTTTGTGTTCGCATTTAAATGAAAATGAAACTAAAGTGTAGCAGAGGCAACACGCCAAACTAACAGCAAACAAACAACAAACAAACAAAACAGGCTAAGAGCCGTAGAAACTATAGAAAAAGACGCGTAAGCAGGAAGTCGGGCGGCTAAACAGTTAGAGAAAAAAGTGTGATTATGAATGGACACTTGGGGTCGGTGTTTCCAGGAAGGCAGCAGGTGTTTAGGGTTTTCTCTAGGGTTTCTCTTATTTCTCTGTATATTTTTAATGCATTTTTTTTTTGTAGTATTTTTTTTCAGCTTTGCATGCGTGTCTCTTGGCCTCCCAACTCACCTTTCTGCTCAATTACTTTTGTTTTTGCTGCTGCCGCTGCCTCTGCTGCTGCTGCTGCTGCTGCTGCAGTTGTTGGTGTTGCCGCTGTTGTAGCTGTTGTTATTGTTGTTGTTGTGTCGAAACTGTTGCAAAATTGCTGATATTTTCCCAATGATTACGTATTCGCAGGCCCGACGACAGAGAGCTGCGTTCGAGGAAAAGTGTTTGCCCCTAACTGTTGTTATATATCTCTCTCTGGCTTTAATTTTTTTCTTTAGTTTACTTTACTTTATATATGCTGTAACAATGATTTTCTATTATTATTTATATTGATTTTGTAATTGCCTTTGTGTTACAATTACAATTCCTTTCGCGGCGCTGCTCTTTTCACTTTATTAATTTCACTTTTTCGGCTTGGTTGTTGTTGCTGGTGTGTCGGCGTTGGGGAAACGAGTTTGCAATAATTTTAATATTTAATTTGGCATTTTAATTTTGACATCGAGAAGCGAACGCACGACAGCGAAAGCAATTTGGCGAAACAGTTTATTTATGCGTCTATTAAACTCGCACACACGAATTTCTAATTCCCCAAAAAGAAATTAATTAAATCGAAATTGTTGCTATCTCCGGGCATCATTTTATGAACGCATTTCGAATTGCATAACGACGACCGCGATGCCGATGACGACTGCGCGCACAAAATTTCGTGATGATCCAAGCTGAACTCTTACTCTTTTCTCGAAAAAGAGATTTTAGTTTTGTGTTTTCTTTGCTTTTTGTTGTATTTCTTAGAGGCTGGGGTTTTTCTTGTGTTTTCCTGCCGGACTGCCGACGTTCCAGCCAACCAAACGCACTCGACGACTTTCGCGACTCGACTGAAGACTCAAGAGCAAAGCTGGGCTTCAGCAGCGACCGCGGCAGAGCAGCTGGCCGAGGCAGCGACGCCGGCAGAGCACAGCAGAGCTTACCTGGCGGCCTTACCTTACCTTACCTTACTTCGTACCGTAAGTTCGGTTACGTTCGGTATGTCTTGTGGGCTTTTTTTGTGCTGTTTCGTCGCCTTGTCGCCTCATGGCTAAGTTGGCTTAATAGCATTTAGCGTGTCCAAAGCTTGGCAAAGCTTTTGCTGGCCAAAGAGTTCGGGCCAAGATCTCTCTTTGGCCAGACTCTATTAAGAGAGCTTCCCCCCCGTGGCAAGTGCAGTGGTCAAGGGAACCCATTTTCTGCCATCTCCCAAACGCAGTTCGTTGCCTAAGTCTTTTGTTTCCCGAGCTCCTTCGATGAGAATCTACATGCGCCGGCCATCAATCTTTTAGCCTCTTTCTCTGCCGCTTTCTACGCCTTAATTACATCATCAGCATATTTCTTTTTGGCATTTTTTGTTTTGGGATTTTGTATTTTGGTCAGCCAATTAATTTGGTTTTTATTTATCATTTCGATACTTGAAAGTCGCCGATGAGTTGTTACGGCCTAACGGTATTTTATTTTTTTATTTTTAGCTGCGATGCTCTGCCTGTTCTAATGGCTTTGTGAAGGTCACTCGAAATGTCAAACTACCTGCGGCACATGGCTACGCCCGCAGATCTCTGGAATTTATGAGACAGGCAATTAAAAATCTGCATTTAAGACAGATAAATGTGGCTCGGCTCCCAGTGCAACAAGTGCATGAGTGCAGACCAAGAACTTGTCTGCCGGGTTAACCCGTTTTGCGGGCAGAAATTAAATTGTAAAATCTCTACGAGCGACACGAGGCAAAGTGCACAAGTTGTATGTGATTGAAATGAAAACTTCTGGACAGGGAAACAGACAGAAATTGATTTTTATAACTTACAAATTAGACTAAATTTAAATATGTTTAGATTTACAATTTTAGAGTTTATTTATATTAGTATTACTTTATAAGCTTCTTAAATTCTTAACTGTAATTTAAATAAATGAAGCTAGCCTGATTTTACTCTAATTTATCTCCTCATAAACAAAATGCCGCTGTTTTTTTTACTTTTGTGTTTACTGAGCTTTAAAATCTTTATTTTGTTGCTACTAATTCCTTGTTTATTGCAGGCATAACATATACTTCAGATATACAACCTGCAAGTGTATATTTTCCAAATAAAGATCTCGAAGCTGCTGCTGATGATGATACACGGCCAGAGCCACAATGCTGGGAATGCTGTCTAGAAATCCGCAGCGCGTAAAATTATGAATTCAAGCCAAAGTTCGTTGCCTAAGTCTTTTGTTTTGATTCCACTGCGCGCCTCTTCTTACGCTTGTTTATCGATAAGAGAAGCGAGAACTCTTGTTCGTCCGTTTAATTTGTCCAAGCAAATATGACTTCATTTTCGTGGCCAACTAATGACACAACTTGTACGTTTTGACTGCTGTCATATAAACATAACGCTTGGGTGCTAATTACCGAACAGAAGCAACAATAGAGCCGTAGCAGAGTAGCCAACAATCAAGTTTAATTGATGCTATTATCAAATTATGAGCATTTCCAAGTGCGTCCGAGGAGAAGTCCCGCCATGCCGTCATAAAAGCTGATGAAACTACCAAGTGGGGGCGTATAGCTGTCGCTATGCATACTCGTATATAGCCACTTAACTGGCAGTTTTCTCCGTTATTGCCCATGTTAATATGCAGTCCACAAGGTCTTGACTTCACTTTGCACTTGCTACACTTTGGTAATCCGTATTCAATTGGCCCGGACAGCTCTGGCATCGGAAATCGCGGAATGTCGGGGCGGGGGATTGCATAACATTCCGCACACAACAACACATCGGACACCAATCAATTGGTCGCGTTAATGAAAAGTGAAAGACCAAAGTGAAAGACACACGAAATGGTGGCCGTGCCACAAAACCCAAAATAAGGGAGAACCCACAGGTGCTGTTATCGTTATTATTTTTATTGAAACCCAATTAAAGTCAAGTTCAAATGCCAGCCGCACCTCTCGGTGGGTAATTAAAAAGTGTGTGCGTTGTGTGTGTGTGCTTTGAGCCTCCTCCGATCAAGCGTTGCCAATTTGCTAACCCGAATCGAAACGCCTTGGGGTCAACACACATAGTTTAATTATTTATTAAATTTTTTGCCACCATATGGGGGTGCCGCCCGCCTGCTCTTCACTCTTAGTTACTGGGCTAAGCTCCTCCGGAGCCTTGACAAACACAAAATATAAACGAATCGAAAACAAAACGATGAGAAAATGAGAAAAGCAAAGCACACGCACAAAGTTCAAGTCCAACTGGTGGCCAGTGAAGATGCAAACTATGGCTATGGAGGGGAGCAAAGAAAGATGCCAAAGAAACAAGAAATAATTACGGGTTCAAATAATCTGTGGTATTTGTGAATGCAACAAGAAAAAGTTCGAGACAGGGGGGAGGGGATTTATATAAAGGTTTTTGTTTGGGTTTAATATAAAATTAATACATTATGATAAAGATTTGTTATGATTAAAGATTTAAAATATATTATCTATGCTATAAAAGTCAACTTTTGCTTACAAGTAACTTTGTTTTATTTGAATAAAGTATCTTTATTTAATAGAAAGGAATGCTTAGATAGATATTTGTTTATTTTATTTTAGACTGATTTTTAAGACATTTGCTTAGACTGTACTAAGGAAATTAATCAATATATATATAAATTATTAACAATTATATATTTTTATACAAAAAAACTACAATAAGTTTACCACAAATGTTTACAAATATTTTAATTGCAAATTCTTATCAGTATAGGTCGTTGCTTTTATTTTACAATAAATATTTGTTCTGAATTTTAAATTTGTGGAAAGTTCTTTATAATGTATATTTTTTTTTAATTTTCTACCACAACTAGGCTTAACTTTGAATAGATTCTTGATCACAAAACCAATTTATTCTTCCTAAAAAAATGATTTTCATCTCCTTAGCAATTCATAAAACTTGTATTGTCCAACAATCAAAGGTACAAGTTCTTGGTATTAAACCCACAAAAAAGTAACCATTGTAAAGATGTACGAAAAAGGGGTATCCCCCTAGTCTTTAGAATACACTTGGCTCCCAACAATTGTTGACTCATTCGCGGCTCATTCAAGCCCGGCTTGGCATAACCATTCAATTGGCAACAAAATTCCTTTATTCTTTTGGAGCAAAACAAACAGAAAACTTGAGAAACAAAACGGAAACAGTGGGCAATGGAAGCCATAGACCATAGACCAGTTCTGCAGAGCTCCGAGCTCGAACCCATGGAAACCCAATCGAAATAATTCGAACTGAAATCAAATCAAAGTGGTGAGCTGAGTTCTTTTACGGCCATAAGTCGCTCGGCTCCAGATCATCGCAATCGCAATCAATGTCGCCCGATCAGCGCCACTTGGTCGCCTTTTGTCCAAAATCGGAGTAATATAAGTTGTGAATTGTGAATTACGAATTATGAACTTGACGCCAATGTGTCACACACTTGAAACGCCACTCGAGCCGAATCAAATGTATTCGAATGGAGGGAGTGTTGTTCGACTGTTTAGCTTAATTAAATCATTTAACGAAATGATTGTGCGCTATTTTGTACCTTTGCCGATGTCATTGGCTCTCTGTCCCAGGCGACCCCCAAGCCCCACTTTGACTCCGCCTCGGATTCGGACGCGAACTCCTCCAATGCGAAGGTTAGCCTCTAAGTGCTTTTTTATATCTCTCTCGCGGCGATTGCGCAACCTGGAACTGGAACCGGGAGTCACCTGGCCAGGGAGGGGATGTAGGTCAGTGCGATGCCACCGCACCGAGCCTTGTGCCTTCTGCCTTGTGTGGCCGCATCTTTTCCCCAGTGTCTTTCTCCCTGTGGCATGCCGCAGGAAACGGGTTTTTGTGGCTGGCAAAAAAAAAACACAATAAAAAAGTAAAACCTGAAAAGAGCCAAGACACAAAGTCACTTTCGCTTGCCGCGACCTTTGACAAGTTAGTGCAACTTGTGGCACCAAGCATAACCGGTCAGCGGCGTCAGAGTTCTCTGTGAGCTGAAATTGTGGCAACAAGGGTATATTCTTGCGAGGAATATGACAGAGAACCTGTAATTATGAGTACTTATAAAACAATGAATTGTTTTATAATTAAACAGGTTAAACCTGCTCATTAAAACGTTAAACAATTTTTTATATAAATTTGTAGCAGTTGTCTTTCTGGTTCATATTTATAACCATATCTTAGCTCTTATTAATTAATAAATTATATTAATTTGCGGGTAAAGAACTTGTTACATTTTAAAGAAATATACATAAATTTGTTAACAGTTCTGTATTTATAAATTATTTTTTAATTATTTTTAAGAAGTTCTCCTCAATAAATGATTCATTTCTTTTTTATTAGCATTTCTTTAATAAAAACAAATACTAATACAAATTAAAACCTTTCCCTTTAATGGCAATTTCTTTAATTTAATTTCACTTTCTTCAATTAATTGCTGTCGTTAGTCTTTGATGCTTTCAGTTTCTTTCTGTTTCTTGGCTTATTCACTTGACGTTTTTCCCTCTAATTTCTGTAATTGCAACGTCACTTTCTTGGCCATCTCGTGAGTTTAATTGATGTTTCTTTTTGGCCTTATCTTGATTTTGAAAACTTTAACTACTTCATTCAGACATGACAGCCCAAAAGAATGTCGTTGATCAGGTAGAGAAATGAATACATTAAAAGAGTTTTAATGAAACCAGAAAAGTGTCTCAGTTGTTGTTCCCTCACAACCGGAGATCTGCTGATCTCTGGCTACTGGCCAGTTCCTGCTACTGCTACTGACTTTGGACAGCAACCGAAAACAGAAACGGTTGACCCCTTAAAGCCATAGATAGATCTCGATATGTACGTACATTCCTATCTCAGATCAAAGCGCTGTCACGTGGCTGTGTGTGGAACTGCGTTTGGGGAATGATATCATGTAATTTGAGACAATGTGCCGTGAACCATTCATTATGGTAACCGCTGACAGCTGCGCCTTGTTAAGTGATATTCAATAGATTTAAGCCGCATTAGAGGGGAGCGGGGTATACAGTGCGACTGAGTGTGAGCGCGTGCTTTTTGGCCAGGATCGTTCCTGGGCCCAAATGGAATGTTTGTTTGCCAGCAGCCTTTCACCTGCAGCGGCTGGTGTTGCGGCTGCTGCACTAATTGTTGCACAACTTCTGGAGGGGATCAGAGACCCCGGAGCCGAGAGTCAAGTGCTGGCACTCACATTTTGGCAGTGGGCGGGAATTACTTTGCCCCCCCCCCTCCTTTCGGGTGAACTAATTTCCATGGCATATACAAATAAATTACGGCCGAAATGACTCGCCGCCGCTGTTGCCTGCCTTTTGTCCGGGAGTGAAAGGCGACTCTTGGCCGCGGCCATTACGAAATCCAGAGCGGGGAAATAACTCGGGCACTCGCCGCAGAAATGAAAAAAAAAAATCGGACTAACGGGCGCCTGCTACTACAAATTGTTATTGGAATTTTAACATTTGTGCGGGTGCCACAAAAGCCGCCAATAAAAAGCCAAACAACAGACAATGGCCAACTGCAGCTGCACTACGGCAATCCACGATCCAATTTCTGAATTTCGAAGCCAATTAATTTGCCCATAATCGACCGAATATGGCTTTTAATAATAATTATGCAGCTCCAATTGCGAGATGTAGAGCGACTCCAAGGGAAACTCATTAGATGGCCCAGCAGCAGGTGCAGGAGGGGCGAGGGGAGCGGTCTGTAATTGAAGTTTTATCGATGTAATTACAGTCCCAACTCGATTGAATATATATGTAAGCATTTATGGCCAAGGATGGTTGATTGCAACCAAATGGTACTTTATTTTTCTAGCCTTTGCTGAGAGCGGGAAATTAAAAGTTTAATGTTTAGTTTGTTTGAGCCTTTATGAGAAATAAAGTGATTTAATTAAATAAGCTAAAGTTTGTAGATTTTTAAGAATAGCTTATTTTTTAGAAAGTATTTTTTATTTAGTTTTTTTTTTTTAAATTTAATTAAATAAGCTAAGTTAATCTTATTTAAAGATTTTAAATTTTTATGTTGCTGTATTTCTAAAAGATCATATGATATTATTTCTTTATTTTAAACTGCATTCTTTTGGAATGTTCTTCATTTTTTAACGGTAGAAAATCTTATTATGCTCAAGTAGTCTTTAAAATATTTTTTAAATTTATTTTCAACCAAAGTAAATGACTTAGTCTACTCTTTTTATTTAATATGATTTCTATATTTTAATCTGCATTCTTTCGAAATGTTCTTTATTTTTTAATGATACAAATTTTTGTAAAGCTTAAGTAGCTCTTAAAAATTTATTAAAATTAACGTTTAACCAAAGAAGATGACTTAGTCTATTTTTTAAAATAAATTTCAAGAGCTTTATCGATATTATTTAATCTTCTCTTGTCTAGGAATTTTCTTAAGCTTTCTTACATTTTTAAAACCTTCCTTTATTTATTAAAGTTTCTTGCCTCATTTTTCCAGACTCCCCATTCTTAAGCTTCACTGTACTGCCACTTGTGATACATTTACACAAACTAATCCGAAGACAATGGCCCCAGACCAAGTGCTGATAAATTCATTTGAATCTGTTTCTTAGCAGCCACGTATTTTTCTGCTTTTTGCTCAAGGTTATGTGTTGGAAATTATATGCCCCGGCTTGGGTTGGGCACTAGAGAGCAGTAGTTAACCAGCAGCTACAAAAAAAAGAGCAGGCTGAGAAGCAGGCGGGGATCGGTGACGGGGGCGGCCAGCAGATCAGCGAGCAGTAGGAGCCGACAGTTTGCTGATTGTCGGACGACGGACGACGGACGATGTGCGATGGTGCAACATCGAGCGGCAGGCGGCAGTTGCGGTTAATTTGCTTGTCATTGCCCAGTTGAGTGGCTGAGCAGCAGCAGTCTTAGCACCACTAGCATCACCAGCAGCCGTCTGCAGTCTGCAGTCTGCGGTCTATTTGAATACAAATTTAATTTGAAATTGAGCTGGGCTGTTGGGCAGCTGCCCCGACTTCTTTGGACGTGCCGTAAATTAGCTTTGCCGCAGCAGCAAACTCCTAACTGCGCCAGTTTTTGCCAGTAATTAGAAAGTAAATCCACATGGTTACGCGTGACCTTAGTATAGGGCCAAAAGAGTCGACGAATTCACGAGGCTTTTCCGCCTCCTCGGACAATCAATTCATATCCGAATATCGAATTTAACCCGCCTGACCCCTGGGTGAACTGACGGTTCAAAGCCCCAAAGTCAAACAATTTTGTTTAATCAACTTGGGCTATTTTTGGGAGAGTATGTGGGTTTTTTTAAGAAGTTTGTAATGGTAAATAGATTACATTTTAAGATTTTAAGACTCATTTAAATTGATTTGTAAAGCAATTAAATTTTAATGAAATAATTAAGTGTGAATTAATATTCATGAATTATTTTTTATTATTTTCTGTAAGGGTATCCCAAACTCCAGTCTCTTTTTACTACATTTTATTGTTTAATTTCGTTTTTTTTGGACTTCCACTCTATTGTGTAGCCCCCAGAAATGGTTATGGCGAATTCAATTGAATGCTGATCGGGGGTTCGGTCGCGTCCAGTTTGGTTTAGTAAGAGCGGGACTTGTGGCTGGTCTATATATACAGACATATATATAATGTGCTGGCTATCGCCTTGTTCAGTTATTTTTGCGCAATTATAGACCCCTTAAAGAGACACAGGCACAAAAGCATGTGCAAAAGTTGTCCGGCAGCTGGCAGGCAGCGGTAACAGCCCCTCAGCACTGCGGTTTCTGTGGCAAAAACTTTTGCTTTCGCTTCTAAAACTGCTAACTGCTAACTGCTAACTGCTGTCTTGCTTGGCTGACTGGCTGGCTGGCTGGCTGTCTTTTTAGTGGTTACTGGCGGCTTACTGGTTAACAGCGATCGGCACTTGTGTCTGCTCCAATTTGCCACGCTTGATTTCGGCTCTGATTAGGCTCGGACCGGACGGGTTTGCTTAGATCCCAGGTAAATGGTCACCTAATTTATGTGCGGGATTGCGTAATCGGGCCCGGAGAGTCATGTGAAAATTTTTGCCGACACAAAAATGCGTTAGCCGACAAATTTATACCGTCCATCCGTCCGTCTGGCCGGTCCAAGGTTATTCGCTTGGGCGGTCTGCCTTTGTGACTTTCGGGGCCCAAAAATGGCCATTGATGTGTTCATTTCACACAGCTTGATGGATGATTTGGATTAAATGAGAGAGAGAGAAAGAGATTGAGATTGAGATGATTTGCAACGCGTTCGTCGCTTAAGTCTTTTGTTTTTTTCGCAGCAAGTTCGCTGCCTGAGTCTTTTGTTTGAGATCAAGCAAATTGACTAATTAGAGCGACTTGCAGCACACTTCGCCATTTGTCGCTGCACAAACACTGTTGGCCCCGGGTCCAGGGTCCTAATGAAGATAAATGGCCCAAGCGCTAGTTGCTATTTGAAATTAATCAAGTTTTAAGTGTATACAAGTTTAATTAATGCCGATAAAACGGGTCGCAGCAGCCGCCGACGAAACCGAAACTGAAACCGAAACCGAAAGCAGAGAATGAAGAGCTCGCTGCTGACTTGAGGAGGAGGAGAACCTGTGGTCAGTCAGTAAACCCGTTTGTCACTCGACTCATAAATCACCGCAGGGCCTGACCTTGGCATCACCACTGAACTGCTCTTTATAATCCATGGAATCTCGGCATCTGAGAGTGTCCTGAAGAACTTCCCAGGAATTTGATTGTTCAACTCCGACTTGGTTTTTGATTAATCACCCGCTAATGTCACAGCCACCGACATGGCCGCTGGCCAGTTCCAGGTGCATTCAGCTACCGTTGATTCTTGAGAGGAGGGCCAAGGGGTTTGGGGCTCGGGGCTTGACAGCGTGGGCTGACATCGTCATCATGACCTGCCAGCATCAATGGACGTCAA
Organism: Drosophila ogumai; assembly: GCA_018904815.1. NCBI lineage: Eukaryota > Metazoa > Arthropoda > Insecta > Diptera > Drosophilidae > Drosophila > Drosophila ogumai. Next base: position 37,195 of record JAEIIJ010019298.1, on the reverse strand, counting down.
TTGGATGTGGCCAGCGAGTCACAACACAGTCGCTGGTTCCCCGTCGACCTGTCAGCCCGTGTCAACCCCGTGTCCGCTGGCTTTTGACGTGGATCGAGCGGGGTCTGAGAAAAAGTGCTTCAGATTGGAACTAGTTCCTTCTAATGGTAAATTAATCGAAGTTTGGCATTAACTTGTATTAAACTGAAACTGATTTTGGCCATAAAATGTATTGAAATATCTTATCTTAAAATCTAACTAGTAAAACTGATAAACCTTCGACTGAGAAACCAGCTAGAGAGCCATAAACCATCTAGCTAAGTTCAAGGCATATCAGAGACTGGGCTACAAGCACAAGCTATGCATAATCGGCCAAATCGGACTATAATCTGCATATCTCTGCTCTGGGCAACACTGTAATAAAATCGCGTAAGGGGCGGCGATTAATAGCTGCCGCACTCGCCTTTGTTTTGGCATTTAATTAGCGATCTCAGACGGGGCGAAATTACAGCGCATACAAATTCTTAGCCGACTTTGAGTCGCTGTCGCTGTTGCCTGGCATGTGCATTGCAAAATAGCATAAAAAAAAGCTTGAAAAAAAACGACAAATTAATATCAAATCGATAATGTTAAGGCCCCAAGCTAAAAATCAGAAAACCAAAAGGCGAAACAGGTAAAACGAGCTGCGCTCAAAAGTTGCAAAGTGAATTGGACCAGAGCGAAGAGGCGGCAACGGGAACTAAAGCTCCAAGTTGCTTGCCAAGCCTCTCTTTGGTCGTGTCTCTTTTGCATTTGTTAACCAAGTCTGCGAAAGTGAGAGTGGGAGAGAGCTTTGGCGGCAAACAGGCGCTCTTAAGTCGTCGCGCTCTGTTGCATAGTTCGTGTGTAATTTTTTTTTAATTGCTGCATTCAAAAATTAACTGTTGTTGGCCGGAATTGAACTTTTGGCATTGCATAGTTTTAGGCGGGCTTTAAATTTGAGTTTCAGAGAAGGTTAAAGTTTAAAGTACTTGAGGAACTTCCTCATTTGGTTTAATTAAACATTCTATGAAAAGGATTAATAATTATTAAAATAGGGTTTACATATTCAATGTTGTATTTTCTTTTGGTTTGTGTTTTAGATAGCGAAAAATCTTTATAAATTGTAATAAAAATATAATCAATGGATAGAATGAAAATATTTCAATGTTCCCTATTTAAAAAAAAATTAAAAGTATTTAATTCAATTAAACATTGAAATTAAAAAATATGTACATATGATATAGGTAAAGATAAATAAAGCCATCTTTAGATCGAATAAACATTAAGGACTTGTATTTTTACAATAAATATTTTTTTAGCATAGAATTTTTAATAATTAATCATTCGTCATTTCGCTCATAACTATAAATATTATTTCAAAATTGATTTAATTTTACTTTTAAAACATTCCAAAATATGGCAATACTTTAAAAGAATAAATAACAATAAAAAATGTCAAAACAACAACCTCAAAACTTGATCCCTTGATCTGTCACTCGACAGCATCTTTATTTTTTGTGCCTTTAACGACAGCCACTTTACACTGATTTCTCTCACGATAAATTCAAGATTATTTTTTTTTAACGATTGGCCTGGAATCACTTCTCAGACTCAGACTCAGTTTCATCCTCAGAATCTCCCAAGATCCGGCGCTGCCCTCCATTTCGCTTTCGATGCTCCTCCTCCGCGAATCATCCGCAGAATCGCTTTCTAAGATCGGCCAAGAATATGAACTCAACCAGAAATCGAAAGAGAGATCAATAAAACGTGGAAGTGTGTCAGATTATATTTTTAAAAACAGGGGAGGGCATTTAGGAACGATTCAATTAGCTCATGACCCGCATTTAAGGCCCACTGGCTGTGTAAACACATGTTCTTGCAACTGATTTACAAATTTACGATTACTGTCGATTTTGTTGCTTTTGGCCAGGTTTTTATGTAGTTTTTGTTGTTGCCTTTTTATTGCAACAGCCAAGTGTAGAGCTGCCACCAAGTGGAACAAAAGGAATTCAATGGCAACAAAAAAAAGAAAAAGAAAAAGAAAAAGGAAAAACCGAAAAAAGAATGGAATCTCGGAATTGCATTTGGTTAGTCATGCGCGAAATAATGGAATAGCTACTACAGCCCCATATATACACAAAGGTAGGTGTACATTTGTACTTATATATATCAGAAATAATAATAATTACTGTTCGTTCAAGTTGCTCGCTTTTGTGTTGCACCAAAGACAACAAGTTGTCCAAGTCGCAGCCTGGCCCGATATACCTATATATCTATCTGCCTTTGTGCGATCTCTCGGTGCACTGTTTTGGCCCCTTCGTTGTTAATAATGGTTTAATTTTTCATATTTCATTGTTTAGCTTTAGCTTGCTGGCCGATTCTGCTGGCAGCCAAGGACGCGTCAATGCGTCAGATACAAAACCAGAGACTTGGAGTCGTCATACCCAGATATATGTTCCATGATGCCGATTTCTGATCTGCCGACAATCGACCTTCAAAGGCTGAAACACAGTTGAAATTCCCGCAGGCGGACACTGAAAATCCAGGGATGAGTGGCTGCCATAATAAAGGTCCATCAAAAAGATATTTCTGGTTTAAAAGTATATCTTTCAACACAATAAACTTACAAATAAAGAGGTGTCCTTCGTTTGACACGATTGATGTTGAAAAAGGATGGTTTCTTGAGAGGATTATTAATGAATTTATAGGTTTTTATTAAAGCACAAACCCTTTATACAATTTTTTTATAGAGTAAAGTCTATCTTAAATAGTAATAATGTTGTTTAAAGTAGGTGCTATATTAGTTTTATTATTAATAAGTAACCAAAAGTCTTAGAAATTACCATTCAATATATGCATAGGGCACTTTATTCTGCTAGAAACTAATTAAATTAAAATTAATTTTTAATTAAGATATAATACATATAATAATAATATAAAAAAAATATATAAATAAATATGTTGAACATATAATTATGTTTTTGTAAGCGCAAACATTACAGTTCACTTTTTTTTTTTAATACCCCACATGACTCCAAGAACGTTCTTCTGTAATCTCCCCTTGGGAAACTTCTTGTATCGTCAAGTATAAATATTTGCCAGAACTTTCACCAAGGGTGATTCAGATTCAGAGAGCAACTCATAATTAAATGGGTATTCACGGCGCTACAGAAACAGCAAAAATAAAAAAAAACTCCACTGTGGTTAGGAGAACGCCATGATTTCATTTCGTGGGCTTCCCAGGGCGGCGGCTTTGTCAGGGTCTTTGCCCAGAATCAGGTCGCATCCATATAATGATGGCCAAATAGCAATGATCCAAAGAAGTGAACATTTTTTGGCTACAATGACCCCGCATTGATCATGAACAATTTGTTCTAATTCCGCGCTGCTGAGCCAATGCGAAACAGGAAACCCCATTGGGCTGACTGGATGATGATGCAGCGCATTCCGCGTCCAAGTTCCAAGTTTCACTCCCTCTGCTTCTCTGCTCCTTCGATCCTCAGTGCCTATGGCCAAATCCAAACCCAATAATACCTGTTGGCTGTCTGACCTTGTTGCTATTTGCATAACGGCAAAACGGTGACTTAATTGCCGGCCGCCACCGCCGCCGCCGCTTTGGGAGGTTCAAGCTCAAGTTTGGAGACTCAGCTGATTTGGCCGATTAAGCTGGTCATGGAGATGGACCTGGAGCTGGGGGTACATGAAGCTCAAGCTGGAGCTACGATGCGGGCGCCACGAGGAACAAGTCACTGCCAATAATTGAGCATGCCTCATAAATAACGGTGGTATGTGTCCCTCCGTCTCCGTGTCTGCCCCATCTAGCCATCCCATCCCATGCCAACCCATCCCGAATCCTCCCTCGAGGCAGCCCTCGCAGTTGGCAGCAACAAGTAGGACGACGTCGTCGACGAATAAAGTTATTAACAATGCCTCAAACGTGTACGTGGTCCTCTCAAAATGGATGAACGTGACAAATACCAAAAGCCAAGAGAAGCTATCTGCATGTACACTAAGAGAAATGTGTTGAGAGAGAACTAGAGAAATAAATATGAATATTTTATCTTAAAAGAATATATTTTAATCTTAAGATACAAATTATATTTGATATTTCAATTCTTGTTTTCTCATGACGAGATTTGCATTTACTCTAATTTTTATTTAAAATTTTTCCTAAGAAATTTTCCTTTTATTCTTTCAGTGCCCTGAGCCTGACCAAATGTTTGTGTTAGCAACTCGGCGAACAACATTGTCCATCATATCAGGTCTGGCTCGAGTTCGGTTCGAAGCGGCGGCCGGGTTGAAAAAGGGCAAGCCATGCCGCCGTTGCAAGTCCAAGACCAACTCCAAGCCAGCGACTGCTGCTCAGCGTGGCCAAGACGAGACCGTTAACATTTTATTTGGCTAAAATTGCCTTTAATTTATTGCTAGCCGTTGCGGATTGCAGCCTCGTGTGGATTGGAAGTGCGATCAGGTTGAGGGAATGTTTTCATTGTTGATTTTGCGAGCTGCCTCGAGTGGCACTTGTTCTAATTTCTCCATTTCAAGACCAATCAGCGGAGAGGAGGCCCAAGGATGGGCCTAAGACCCTAAGGCAGACTGTAATTGAAGCCCAAGGAGCATGGTTCCTTAGTTCCCATCATAAATATGTGTCCAATGGCTGGCATTTTAATAAATCAATTAAACCCTTGGCTACTCATGTTGCGATCGGCGTTTCCCGCGAATCTACATTACTGCTCCTCCCTCTGGATCGCTGTGTTTGTGTGTGTGTGTTTGCTCCAGCCAGGAAGTGTCTACATCGATGTTAAGTGCAATCTAAGGACACAACAACGTGTGTGCCCGCAGTACACGAATTGCCAAAGAATCATCATTCGGCAAGGATGGAGGAGGAGGAGGAGGAGAGTGGAGAGCTGCAAGGGAGCGGATCATCGGGAACACGTGTAACCTGCCTTGCTCTCAGGTGAATCTCTGGCACGTACATGAAAATATTACACAAGATAAGGGAATGCAACTGCGGCTTCCACTGCGGCTTCTACCGCTGCACTTAACAAATTTTATTGCCCAAGAACATTGGATAATTGATGGATGACGGAGAAAGGGAGATTCATTGACATTTTGGTTTTAGATTATTTAATTTGTATTGTTAGGACATATAAGGATCCACTATAAATAATTTATATATCTTAGTAATATAATTTAAAGAATTTAAATTTATTAAAAATGATCTTTGTCTGATTTATTATGCAGGTTCAATTGTTTCTTAAAGGTTCAGTGTCCGCATCAGTATCCAAAAGCTGTCATGCCTTGGTATTCACCGTGATTATCACTATATTGCAATTAGAACCCTTTGGGAATCCTAGTGTAAAGAAATCCATAAGTAATTTTATGCTGAAGAGTCCCATTATGTTCCTTGGATTTTGTTCTATGTTAAGTTATTTAAGAGTTACTTCGTTGCAACTTAAAATGTTATGGAGAAAATAAGGAAAACCAATGTTCAAGGTATTTTTCCCAGTGCATCCCCAGGTCATGTTAAAACCTAACTGATATCCGCATTTTGCTGGCAAATGCGAATTAAAATGCCCGGTCAGCGGTCAGCGAATTGCAGCGTAATTAATGCCGCTGCCTAGTCGCCGTTCCACCTGTCAACTCTGCTCAAAATCAAAAAATTGTGACAGGTCCACTGCCTACACCCACGCTTTAGTCCCACTCCCACATCGCCGCCCACTTGGTAACGCTCCAGAGGCCGCTTCATCCCCCTCAGCCACCACTTGCCCACGACAAATGACGTTCAACGTCAGCGGCCGCCATGCAATTAGCAACTACAGCTCCATCTCCATCTCCATCTGCGACTTGACCAACCAACCAAAGTTCAATACCACAGACTGCTCCAAATCCTTGCCGGAGAAACTTGGCCAAAAGTGCTCAAGAGACTTCTTGGTTCTTGGATTTGAGTTCTGGATTCTCTGCTTGGGGAAACTGGGTCACTGCTGTCACACATGTCATTGGTTCCGCCCGATATGTGCGAATGTATGCAAACAATAAAGCAAATCTGTGGAGGAGGACCCGATGGAGCCCGGGCCACTTGACAAGCTTTGACAGCTGCCGCCGCTGCGGCACGAGCTCCAGAGACTGAAGCGGATTCAGAAACAGAAGCTGTATGCCCCATGCAGTTGGCCAAAAGGTGCGAATAAAGGTGCTAAATTATTACCAACTTGGATACATAAAGCTAAGCGATTGGTTAATAGAAGGGGATAAGCTGGAAAGGGGGCTTATTTGTTAAAAAGAAATACAAATTTACAAATATTACATTTAAGGATATAATAGAAATCTCTATCTTTAAAAGGAGCTTTTCATTTTTTTGAATATATTATTGTGTTAATTTACATTTGCAATTTGCCAAGTTAATAATCATAGTTCTTGTTAATTTGTGGTTAATTAGTAATGAAAATTCTTTGGAAATTGAGGCTAACATTAAAAACAAACTATAATACAATATAAAAACTTATTGAAATGTACCTAAAGACTATAGATTATTTTTTAACTTTAATTTCCTTTCAAATATAATTAAGTAACAGAGAAGATAGACCTTAAATTATAATCATTTTTAAGCATTTAAGCGAACTTTTTCCCTGGCTTGAATCTTTAAACATTTAAACTTTTTGTAGGTACAGAAACCCAAACTCAAACACACATTAACTCTTTTTCTTCAAATAAAAACCCCCCAAAACAAATTAAATAAAAAAGTAGCCACACAACACAGATATTCAATTGGCTTGCCCCACAAATATATGGTATTTACACGAGTGCGAGGCGTGCAGCGGAGCCCTAAATTACCACATTATCAAGTACAAGGCGGCGGCACGATTGGCGTGGCATGCTACATGGACAGGCCCAGAGTTCTGACCCCACAGCAGGAAAAGCCACCAATGAAATGTAGAGGGGAAAAATCATTGGAAAGGGCAACAAAATCCAACTTGGCCGCGATTTTCCTTCTCGCTCTTGGACGATTTCGACACTTTCAAGATTTTACTATAAAAATTTGCCATAAATTTGTTAGCGCGCCGCTTTTGTTGTGTCTCCTGGACTGTAGCCTCCTCCAAGTCCACCAATTCCTCCTCCTTCTCTCCAGTATTTTTTTTAGATTTTCTTTAAATGAATTCTAGGCAGGGATGCCCATGGAGATCAATGGAAAATAGTTAAAAGAGATTAAAAAAGCTGATTTGTAAGGGGAACAAAATAAATCAAATTTTAGTATATTACAAATAAAATATTTGTTAATATTATAGAGAGTTTTCTATGTTTTAAAAAACCTCTTAAGACGTAATGCAACATTTTAGATATTCCCTTTCATTAAAATATCTCCAAAGCTGCCACCACTGATCCTGGTCGCCGCGGAGGCTGGATCTTAGCTGGAAACCTACACGCATGTCCAGTGCCTCTGATGATATGTACTTTCGCAAACATAACTGACATGTTTGGCTAAGGAGCCATAAAATAAATTCCACTCTCCAGGCCGTAGGACAGGAGAGGAGCGGCAGGAGTGCCAAGCTGCTGCGAGTGGCGTTTCTGGCCAAGAAGGCAGCACGTGTCTTGTCTCGGCCAAGTCAGGCAAATGAAGTTAACTCAATCACGGTGCGGCCAAGGGCCGTGCCCGGGTGTCGGCCGGCGAATAGTAAAAATGTTAGAATAACTTGTATAAAATTTATCAAGCTGCCGTTGCTGCCGTTTCCTTGGGTTCGGGTTTAAAAAGGGCCTGAACTTGGACGTGGGTCTCGGGGCTCCTCTGGCTCCTCTAGCTCTACCTCCTGATGGTGCAACTTCCTACCTCCTGCCACACGCTCAAGGGAGCAAAGTGATATTTATGCCAATTGTTGGCCAGCGCTACATGCGTGTGTGGGTCTTAGAAGTGCCAGTAGATGTAGATGGTCATGGAAATGGAAATGGAAATGGCCCTGGCAATGGGATTGGTTCAGATTGGCTATGCAGTGAGAGAAATAAGTCGGGGGATTTTATTTATAATTTTATTTGTTATAAGAAGTTTTATGTGAACTTCCAAAGGTATTTGAGTTTAAAGTTTTGTATTTATTTTCTGATATATTTGATTTGTAGTTAAAAATGTTAATTTTAAACTTAATAAGCTAATTTTTTAGACTAATAAAAACTAACAAAGAAAAGATTTCGGACTTAAATTAATGCTAGTTATGGTATAATATATTTAAACTTTGATTTTCCCAAAAAAAAATAGCACTAAAAAATTGAATTAAAATTCCTGATATTTTAATTTCTTTCAAGAATAAAATACGCAACTTAAATATTCTTTAAAAATTATTTAAAAATTAAAAAGTATTTCTTTTATATTTCCATATAAGTTAGCAAATTATAGCAAACACCTTAATATTATTTGAAAAAAATATTTTAATTCAATACCCACTTTTAAGCCCTATTTAATACCACCTTTCCCTACATTGTGCTTATATTTACATTCACATTTTTCTCCCTGTGTAGAGATCAGCGAAAGGGCCCTGTTTCTGGCGTTGTTATTTTAAGGCAAACACAAACGGACACAAAAGGTGAATTCAATTTATTACGAGAGCATTTCAAACTCACAGGCAAGGTTGAAGTTGAGTTGGAGCTGCATGGGAGTTGGACTTGGATTTAAAAACGAGGCTTATCGCTGGGAGTAATCCTTGGGAGCGGGAGCAGGCGGTGAGGCCAAATGCAATTATGTGTATTTTATGCTCCGACTGGCTTCATACTTTTGCCTGATTGACAAATAAATTTGCGATCCATGCGTGACGATAGGCGGATCCGACTTGGTAACGAGTTCCACAGCGGAAAGTGTTCTGGGGGAGCCACTCCACTTCATTCCATAAGGAGCAGGAGCAGGAGCAGGAGCTGGAGCTAAGGCTGAAGCAGGAACTGAAGCTGATAGCATTGATAGTTTTCCATTTCATTGTCAATGTCGGCCGGGGCGGGCGGCTTTGGTTGGTTAATTAAGCCAATGCCATTGCAATCAATGTTTTCACTTAAGTGCAAGTAAATTTTGCCTCCGACATCCTTCTATTTTTCCAACTATTTTCCCTCCAGTTTTCCCCATTTTCCATTTCCATTGTCAATGCAGCTGGCCGGCCGGGCAGGAAGAAAGAAGAACAACTGCATTTGTTTGATGTTAGAGACAGAGACTGACTTTGATTTCGTCTCTTCTGGCTTTGAATCTGACTCTGACTTTGGCTCTTGTACTTGGTCATTAGTAGCTGTCGTTGTCAATGTTCTTCGCTTGATTTGTTGGCCTTTTCCTGTCAACGGCTGGGCCTAAAGTTGGGCAGCTCTCAGCCTTAATTAGGGCCATGTGGCAGTGGCTTTTAAAGGGGTATTGAAAGGTAATAGATAATAATTGTACGGAGTTTTTTAAATTAAAATAATTTTGAATAGAAGATATTTCATTTAAAAATAAAAGTATATCTTCTCTCTTTTCCTATTATTTTAAAATACTTGAAGGAATTTAAAACTAGTAATAATTTAATTTTTAAAAGGGAAAAAATACCAAAAGAAAAAAGATCTTTGGCTTAGCTGCTTAAATATGGCTCTTATAACTATTTAATTTTTAAAAGTTTATATCCTAAATGGTTTTAAATATATTAATATTAATATAGAATATTATGCTATTAATTTAATTAGATATTTTCAGAGAGAGTCTAGACAAGATACTCAAACAAAAGTGTTTTATCCAAAAAAGGGAAAATCATTTCTTTAATTTTCTTAATTTAATTATATTTAAGTATTAATATTCTAGTCTCATAATAATATTAGGTGGCTTTCTTTTAATTAAAACCTTTTTGTTTTAACTGTCGCAATGCCACACACGAATTAGAATTCCTTATGTCGCCTTTTTTAATTACAGCCCGCATAGTTCTGCGTAAGCCGGGTCAAAAGCGACCGCTCTCGTAGTACTCGATGGCGGCCCACGTAGCCGGGCCAGGAATTTATGGACAAAGCCACTGCTTCAATTACCAAGATAAGTCGGCGCAGACCAGACCCCCGTCCCACCCAAATGTCTTGGCATAAAACTGTCGAATGTCGAATGTCGTGCGGCATTTGTTACTTATTACATGTAAAGAGACTACGACTCGGACTGCTGCAACTGCGACCGATATCGATATGCTAAGCTTAGCCGATCAGTCACAAAAAGATACGTACCTATATATATAAACTCGACTACATGTTGACCTTCAACTTACTCCGCAACCTTGTTAGTTGTTGCTGCCCGGAGTGTACACTATATGTATCTCTGGTTGGTTTCTTTTTGGGCCTTTGACTTGCGGCACAATCGCGATCACTTTTGGTGATTGCGAGGCAACGCCTCCGTCTACGACGTCATCAGCCCGCAAAAGCAACAACCCAACAACAAACCAGCAACACGCAACTGACAGCAGCAACAAAGGCGACAGCCAGAGCAACACCCCCAACAAACAACACGACAATCAGTGCTGACAAGGGAATGTTTTAAAAGCTGAAAGGATCCCTAAAATAAAGGGTATAAATAGAAAAATATTTATAGAATAGCTGCAGAAGGAAACAATTATAATAGCATAGATCTCTTAGAGTTTTGGAAATTATTACATTCTTAATATCATTGTAAGAATATATAAAAACTATTTTTCTTTCAAAGGAACTCTCTAAACAAATTTCTATAAATATCTCTAGTTTATTCCCTGTAGTTAGTCTAACTTCTAAGTATTCTCCTCAGTTAATAGTCCTAATTCTAAGTAATCTGCTCAATTTTAATTTAATTATTTTTATGACAAACATTTTCCCAAAAGAAAAACCCTTTTATTCACAATTCAAAACGAACAAGTTCCCCCTCAAAAAAAACATGACACTTTGGCAGCACTGTCATCGACGACAATAGACCCTGGGAGACAGGCTCAAATTTGTTGGACGTCGTGGTTCCAATCAGACGGCGACAAGGGTTCTTGGCCATCATTAAATTCGAAATAAAATAATGCGCCACGTTGTCCAAGTTGTCCCACAGACTTGCCAGACTTGCCGCCTCTGTCACGCTCGCCTTAGCCTTAATAACTTTGTCCGACTATCGTGGCCACCGCATCTTGGCCCTGGTAAGAAGGACTTGGAGCTGGAGTACCCGCTGGACCCGGTGCCTTACCAACTTATTGCTCTATTTTCGCAAATAGTTTTCGATTTCAGTTTCACTTTCTGCTCTGCCCATCATGTTAACAAGGAGGCAGACCAACGCCAACTCGCGAAGATCCCGGAGAGAACTCAGGCATAGTGCCATCAACAATGTAAACGAGCCTTGGTCCAGACTTTGGCCATAAACAACTTAAACGACGTCCAAGAATCGTTTGGGCGTCGTCGTCGTCGTCAGCGTGTGGGAAGTCCTTGGAAAAGCCCTATCATTATTTGATGAAATTAAGATGATTTTGGTTACCAGCAGTTGCCAGTTCATAAATATGTTTTGGCTGCGTAAAAATTACCAGAGTGAATCATCTTAAAGTCTGATGGCCCGCATGCCGAAGAACAGGTAATACGTAGCCAAAAACCCACACTCTTATGATTATGAAATATTGTTACCATTAAGAGTGACGTCACGGTATAAGCATCATTGCATAGAGAAAAATAAATGGTAAGCTTTTAGTTAAAAATAAATTTGATTTTTAATTTAATAGAGTATTCTTTTAAGAACATAAAGTAAACTCTGTCTAAACTAAATCTTTACTTTCTGCAATTAAATGCAAGGCTTGTAAATCATAGGATCTCAAGGACTTTAGATCAGAATAGAGAAAAAATGACACAGGGTCCTATTCAACAATATTATATATAAATAATATATATTATTTAATTTAGTAAATATTAAATGAATAAAAAGGAATTCCGTTATTGATCCATTTAAATGCAATTTGCACTATGCTGAATCGCAGCTTTCGGTGTTTACCACCTTTGTAAAAAAATAAATATAAGTACCTATAAATACACAAATCAAATTAATTATTAAAAACATTATTAAATAAATATACAGGCTTTGTTATAATACATTTCTCTCTGTGCAAAAGCAACGGCACTGGCAAGGTCATCATTTGGCATTGCCAGTCAGTGGAAATTCCTGTAAAAAAAAAGAACAGAAAGCCGCATCTCATAGGGGTTTACGATTCAGCTTCATAAAGGTATAGCATTCGATCTGGTTTTATTGCACTTGCGGTTGCCAAGCCGAGATCGGGCTAAAATCTTGCCTGCTCACTGGCTTGCTGATTTTTTCGGCTAGAGAGCTGAGCTTCATGTGTATTTATATATCGATATTAATTGACCTGTTCTGGTTTAACTTGTTTTCGATTTCAGTTGCCGCCGCCGCCGCCAGAATGTGCCTTATTTTTTGCAATTTCTCTCGTTTTGTTTCATTATGAATGCATAACGGTAAATGTTGAATACTTTATGCAAATTCTCGCACCGAACTGAACCAGTTATAAATTATATAAATAATAAAAAAAATAATGAAAACATTAGGCAAACTTGTGTATGAATAAATATAAAGTATATAAACTTACAAATACTCAAAATGGAGCAGAGCAAACACTCGAACAGATCAGGCAAATGGCTATGACTCGAGCCTCGAGCCGATGGTTGGTGTTGAGTTTAAGTGGTTTGTTGAACTTTGGAAATGCGTGTGGCCACTTTTGACCTCACAAAACAATGTAGAATTTTGGAAACCAATTTAAGATGAATAAAACCGCTCCCCGAAAGCCAGTTTCCCGGCGTACATTTTAGCACCTAGCAAAGCTGTAGAGATTTTGTCATTTGTTTTACGGTCGTTTCATATTTCACGAAAAACTAGTTTAGCCCAGCATAGAATAAATAAAATACTAAGCACACTCTGGCAGCTGGCATAAAACTTAATAATTATAAGACTCGAAATCTTTACTCGCATCTTTCTGAACCGGATATGGGGGTTGGGTAGGGTAACTCACTCACTCACTTGGCTGAGAATAATGGTTAGAGTTATGTCATGGGTCTGGGGGAAAAAAAAGAAACAAGTTCTATACGGCATAAAAGTGAAACCAAAAAGTGAAATTGACTCGCACAGAATCGTTTAATGATAATAATGATCGATTGAGCATTTATGCAAATTAATTTTGCTAAATGCAGCATAATACATTTGGTTAATTCAATTAACATCGAAGCTGCCCAGGGCAACGACAAAACACCATTTAGAAACACACGTTCTTTTGTTGGCTCCTTTGTTTTTATCTAAATGTTTTTTATTCTTTCTTTCTTCTAATTGTTGCTGTTTTAAATTCCCAATTATGCGTTATTTTAATCGCTTGTTTCACCACCAAAAATACACACACTACACAAACGATTTTGCAGCAGACATCAAACGCTACTTGTTCGGGCCTACGACGAGCAATTAATGTCGCCTCGAGTGCGTTGTGCAGAAATAGAAAAGACAGAAATCAATTAAACCATTCATACACACAATAATAATGAATATTTCTACTCTGGCGGAAGTAAAAGTTGAAGCCAGACTGCAGGAGCGGAGAGTCGAGCCATTTTTGACAACGGTATTGGGTGGGTTAAAGCGCCATTAACATTGGATTTGCCATATAGCCACCGCCGCCGCCGCCGATTCTTCTGCGCACTCGAGTTTCATTAATCTTCCGTTTTGTATGTTTGCTGCCATTTTGCCATTTGTGGTTTCTGTGCTCGATTTGGCGCAAGTCCCGCAAACAAATGTATAGTATATCCACAGAAACGCACACACAACTTGTTTGTGGTTTCCAAAATCAAATGCCAAACTGCCAAGCTGCCATAGCACACCCGTTTTAATTTTCTGCAAATTAACCAAATAGGAAATCACACTAATTGCTCAGCATCCCATATATATTTTGCCATAGTTATACTTTATTCATTGAGAAAAATAATAAATAACAATCATTTGGTGGAACAAAGGTTAATTAGTATTTAAGAATAGAGTATAATGGATGATGGTGTGTTTGGTTCGTGCTCTACTTATATGGGAAGTGGTCCGTTTTAAGCCTGAACTGGTTATGTAAAATACTGAATTTGAGCATTTAAAAATAGATAAATGTTTAGGTATTTATAAAAACATGGAATACATTTATTTAAAATCAAAATAAGGGGTTTTTATTCAGTTATAAGGGTTTTTTGTTATTTAAACTTGTTAGTTGCTTGAAATATTTGATGTGGAATAAAATATTTATAAGTCAAAACATAAAATATTGCTAAAATATATTTAAGGATTTTAAATAGATTTTTTTTAGTCCTTAAGCATATTTATAGAAATATATAAATGATTTAAAAATAAAATGTAGTAACTTCAAGCAATTTATTCAACTTTTTTCTTGCATTTTAAAACTTCTATCAAAGAAGAAGATGAATTAAGATTCATTTCTTTAAAGATTTTTATATAAAATAAGGAATTTATTCTTAAAGATTTTAGTAAAATTTTATTTACAATTTGAACATTAAGTTTACAATTTCAAAGTCATTTTTATTTGTATAATTCAATTTAAAAATGTACAATGAAATATAATATGATGTATTTTTATTAAGTTTTATATTTAAAAAATAAAATTCCTCTAATTACATTTCTATAAATATTGAAAATTATTTTTTTAAATATTTATTAAATTAATTTTCGATTTGTATGCTTAATTTTTAAATCTGCAAGAATATAGTGCTCCAAAATATTACTCATAGCAGCATATAAGCTCCATTTACTATTTCCAAACCGTGTATAACGATCTTCCACTCGACTTGAACTGGATTTCCCAAATATATATGATTCGTTTCAGCAAACTGGGTTCCATGTGCCCACGCCCACCTCTTGGTTTCGATTTGCAGATCGATCATTGTATGTAGATTGCGCTTTTGATGGACAGTGATCATGAGCATGTCTGCGCCTCAAGAAAAACAAACAAAAAAACTTAAGAGCGGGAGGCGTGGGTCTGTTTTACATATTGGTGTTTTATTTTTTATTTAATTATGCCATTAAAGAGTAACAGATTAATAACAATTAAAGCGGCAACAGCTGGGCATTCATCAGGCGGCGGGCAAACGTGTTTATGCTGCCACCGCGATATCGGAGGAGTAGTAGTAAAAACAAGTATAAGATTGAAATCGAAAACGAATCACTTTTATTTTCAGTTCCCTCCAACTACACACACGCAGCTGGGCATTAAAAGAATTAATTTTAGCCAAACCCCGAACCCTGGCTGGATGAGATAATGATGGTGAGGCCGGGATCCCAGTAGAAACCAAGAGTGGCGGCTTTAACCTTTCGGTTTCCTTCTGCGGGTTGGAAATATACATACGTGTGTATGATCCATAAAGATTGATATCTTAGAGATACGAGCGATTCCTCCTCTTGACGCAAGTCGAAATGTGAATAAATTCCGAAAACAGGTTACAATAGAATTTTCGGCTGCTGGATGTCATAAAATACAGCAGTTAGTCTCGATCGTCGGTATTGTATCGCTTGGTTGTATGCCTGTAGTCTGTTTGATGATTATTCAAGGACAGCCACGGCATTAGCATACTCATATGGCGGCTTAGTCGGACTTACACTACCTACTATATATACCTGTGTATTAACTAAGTATGCCTTATAGATTGGATCTAGCAGCTGCCAGTATGCAGATTAGACCCAGGCAGAGGCCATAGAAATAGAGAGTTCTGACTGGGAGGAGGAGGCACTACTTTTCTCTCTGGCTTCATAAATCACCTGCCTATAAATAAGACCAACTTAATGGAATAACCAAACTCGAGTGGCCCGATAACACTGGGCAATCACTCACCTGAGCCTATTTTTAGAGGCTGCCAGGATCACCAGGATCAGGCTAACGCCAGAGTTCTTCATATTTATCGCCTGCTACTTGTAATTGCCACAAATTGTATGACATTTTTATGTTGCCGTACCATGAATAATTGATTTACATGCCGGCTGTTTGTGTATTTCTCATAAATTTTTATTCACCAGTAGCAGTTGCCATGCCCCCATGGCCCCATCTCCTTATCGTTTTCGCTTTCTGGGGCCTCCAGAGTGGGCCCATTAATCAGAGAGTGTGTTGGGTATATGGACGGCGCCCACGCTGCCCCACGGGGATGATGCACTCTAATGGTTATGGCTATGGCCACAATAAATCATGCGAATCGAACTGGAAGATCGTCGCAACAATGCCTGGGCGAGATGGAAATCGCACAACACGCGTTGAAACTGCAATTAGCACAATCTCCCTCGCTTAATCTTAGAACATTAATTAGTTTATTCAAAGCGACTTGATGCCGAGTGGAGCCTGTGCATAGACGACAACTTAATTGCGGTAATTATGCATTAGCTCACATCGGAATGATATTACGGAGAATGATATTACGAGCTGTTCAAGAGGTGCTGCTGGCGGCCTTGTCGCGGGGCTTATCGAGCGGCGATCCCAGATCAGCGGGTGATTGGAGGGAGATCTCAATGCAGATCTAGCTGGGCGGGGGCTTAATTGTCAGCAGATAAACATTTACAAGCTATATGTGATATATTTTTTGCTCTGATATCGATATGCTGTCTTGTAATAATTTTCTGATACTTCAAAGTTAAAGAAATCATTTAAAAATATTTCTTAGCTTTTTTATTTACACTTTTTTGTGTTATTAATTAATTTTTCAATGCAACTAACTTGCTTTTTTGATACTTAAAAGTTAGAAAAATAATTTAAAATAATTTGTTGATACTTTAAAGTTTAAAAAATCATGAAATACAGTATCTAACCTTTTTCATACATTTCTTCTTAAATTTTTAAATAATTTTTCTACTCAACTAACTGTCACTAAATTAATATTTTAAGTGTCATACATTTTATTCAAGTGTTCTTCACTCAGAATACAATTTATTTGATAGCCTCTGAGAACTTTTAATTTGTTTAATTTACATGTTTGTCTCTCTCACAACTCCCTCTCTTAATTAAATGCCCCCCATTCACTGTGTCAGGCTTTTCTACATTCGCCTTAATTGCATATTTAAAGCTGACATTTATTATAATTAAACTTACATCGCCCAGTGCAGACAGCATTCTCTGCTTGTCTGACTATTTTAGCATTCGTTCAGCTTTCGGTTTCAGTTGCTTGTGCTAATTTCGCCGGTTTACTCTAGTGTACAACGCAGAGTGTGCCTTCAGCTTGATTAATAAGCTGCCATAAGGCGGCTATCGCAGAACAGCAGCCGCAAAACCGAGACCATTCATCTTCCAGACAAAGAAGTGGATGCCAGTAGTCTTGGGGATCCCAGAACCCATCCTGCCGCTGCCAGTGAGGTGCTGAAAACGAAATTCATTTGCTGGCACATGGCCTTGAGCCATGAATTATGTGCGCAATTACTCTTCGGCATGTCGTGATGGTACTTGTGCCCCAAGAACTGGAGTGGTTCTGGTTCTAGTTTGTTTTTTATTTTCTAATTTAAAGTAAAAGTGCAAGTTGCCAGTTGCCAGTTGCCAGTGGCGATTAGGGAATTGTGCCACTTGTTGGCTTCCTTCTAATGGCGCCCGTTGCTGGTCTTGCCTTGGTAGTTAATTACACCTTGTTTTGGGCCGTGTTGCAAGTCAGCGTGTTGCCGATTCTCTGGCAGATACAGATGCAGCCTCGTATACATAAGTTTATAGTTGTGGTGCCTGCACCTCGGCACGTTGCAGCGTGTGAAATGAATGCCTGTTGTCAGAGCGTGGCGCATGTTCCTGATATCATCGAACAAGCCAACTAGCTAGCAACTTTGTCGCATCTCTTTTTCGCTCTGTGGAGATTCGAGGCCCTGCGATGATAGCCATCGGTTTTCAGCCTCTTGCCGGCTGACATGTGAAGCGTCTTCTTCTGAGTCATCATCACCTCACAAGGCCGCTAAGAAATGAAGTCTGGGAGAAGAACTACAAGCTTAACTTTTACAAAATAACAAGGTTTGCCAAGTTTATAATGAAATTATAAGGAATTTATATAGAAATTCCTGTCAAAAATAAATTTACACAACTTATCTATAGTACTAACAATTTTATTACCAACTCTTATACCAAATAATTACATATTTCAATCAAAAATGCACTCTTAATTTCCCTATTAATAATTATATAACAAATATCTACATACTTTAGAAGAAATCTAAATGAACCAACTTTTATTTAAAATTTACAATACTCTATTTACTTACTCTATATTTCTTTAAGTCTCCACCTTAATTTAAATTTAAAAATAAACCAAAAGAGTACTATTTTTATGAGTTCATTCGACGATATTCAAAAGCAATTAGCATAAAATTGGCCACACTTAAAGCCAAGCTATATTCTCAGACACTTTCCGATTTGGACCGCGTCATCGCCCCGACAAGTTCTTAACATAATTGTTAGCGCCTCAAACGGATTGACTGCCAAATTATGACCGAAAATTGGCTTACATCAAGTGGCCAAAGTGGCCTGGCCAAGCAGTTTCCCAGGCCTGAAGGCTGCCGTACGCGGAAATGGCCAGCGGTTCAATTAACACACCCAGAGCGAAACCTTTCCCACCAAAAATAACAGTCAACGACTCATACTCATACGCTCTGCCACTGTTTTGATTTGGATTTTGATTTTAATTTTCGGTTTTTCGGGTTTTCATGTATTGAATTGGTAACGTATCTGCATGCCCGTGTGTTCGCGGGGCGTTAAAAAAGCTTTAAAATTGCACAACGTCTCCTGCATGCCAAAAAGAGCAGCAGCAATCTTGTGAAATTACAGTCTGAAGGTCTGAAGGCGACCTTTACTTTTGGTTTCTGGGTGTCGTTGACACTTCTGCTGCTGCTGCTGCTCCTACTGCTCTTGCCTTTGATTCAAGTTAATGATGTAGCCATAATTCAGGTTACGTCACAGCTGCTGCTGAATCATAGTTCCGTTCTGTGAAGGACTTTCCTTGATCGATCGATCGATCGCTTGGCAAAGGGCGGCCAACATGACGTATACTCGATCTGATAGAACAATTCGCTTATCAATCATACGCCACGTTGGCCGCCGTCAGCCCACACTATTCAGCGCAGTCACTTGAGACAGGGCCAGATCAAGAATTTGCCATTATTTTTAGCCACAACTCTTTATATTATTTTTTTCTTTGTGTGTCAGCACGAATTAACGATCGCGATTTAAATCGCACCAAGAAGCCAAAACAAACAACACGACCAACACAGTGTATACGAGCCATGCGGAAATTGTTTGTACAACATGGCTAAAACAAAGGCGCCCCAAACAACATCTAGCCAAACAATTCATTATTACTATTATTGTTGTTAATATATTATTATTGTTATTTTAGCAGCCGCGAGATGAGCAGCCGAATAATTGAACATAAAACGCTAGTTAAACTCGGGTCAACTGGATACTGTGTAAAGTGTCAGAAACTAAAGCCAAGTCCCCCTGTTCGCCCCAACCTTGATTTCAATTAGCAAATTTTCAAGTGGCTGCTTTTGGCATTAAAGTGCCCCCTCTGAGAATTAGTTGTATTTCCTATATTTTTTTAAGAATTTAGACACAAATTTAAGGGCTTTTAATAAGTGATAATTTTTGAAGTTAGAATCTTCATTGGAAGTTTATATTTGTTTTCTTTTTTATGCCCTGTTTTCATAGGATACTTGGGATATTGTTATGAAAAAAGGTTGCTCAACATGTCCTTATCAACATTTGTCTAGCAACATGTCTAGAAACATTTTCCTTTGCATTTTGACATGTTCAATTTCTGTTTTTATATTTATTCACCATTTTTTAATTGTTTTTAATTATATATTTAATGTTTAAATCTTTTTATTGGTTGTGTGGCGACCTTATTACAAAATAATTTGTATTGCTCAAGGAAATTTCTTAATAAGGTCTTGAAAATATCTAAAAAAAAACGCATTTTAAAATTATTCATAATGTAATTTATTTATTATATCTTAACAAATAAGAATATTAGAAACCAAAGAGCCCTACTTTTTGTATGTTCCCAAAATCTAGGGCACATTTTTTACGAGTGTGTTAATTTCTCAATTTGCCTTCCACTTGCTGCCGAAAAAAACAACAACAAAACTAAAAACAAAACAAAAATTTGCTTAGCCATTTTCTCCCAACAGTCGCCGTTTTTTGTTTTTGCTTTTGTTTTTTTTTTTTTTTTTTTTTAATGTAGCAAGGTCGTTCGTTGGTCCGCAACGCCAAAGCAATTTGTAATGATTATTAAAACAGCGACCTGCTTGGCATGCTTCCCCTTCACCTGACCCAGCCCACAAGTGCCATTGTTTACTGTACCTGTGCGCCTGTACCTGTAGCTGTTGCCGTTTGGCGTTGGCTTTTAATTGAAATAGCAAAAAACAGTAACAAGTAACAAGGCAGCGGCTGAAATTATATTGGATTACAACATGGTCGGTCGGTCGGTCAGCCGCCTCCTCGGTGGCAGCGAAATATATGGCATTCTTGGGCAATTATTGCCGCACAACGCAGCCTTTCGATGATTGAATAGCCATGAACATTGATTATGACAGCCGGACACTCGAGGAGTTCTATTTAAAGCCCCAAGTCCAAGTTCCCAACTCAAAATTCCAGGGGTGTTAGCTCAGCACCAATTTGGCTGCCAGATAATTGACATGTGAAAGGGAAATCCATCACAACTATGAACGGATGAAACCGTTTCAAGTCCATTCTATGCTAAGTGTCTGCACTGCCACACCCCGTTTTTCCCAGTGATTCACTACCCCAAGATATTTTGAATTTTAAGCAAATAAATTGCATTTAATACTGGCCAACCGAATAAGCCAAGCCAAACTGCCATAAACGAAAAAATCTCGGACGACGCTCGGATTGAATTATGTCGCTGGCTGGAGTTCATTTGAAAAACAAAAAACCAGAGCCAAATAAAGAAGCTTGCTGCCGGGGGAATTACCCAGGGGATCGGATAGATACAGATACATCCGCAACGGGAGCGTTGAGCCGAGCGAGCAAATCAAAAGTAATTCACACGCTTAAGTGAGAGAATAAATAAAAGAAATTCAAAATGTTAACTTGGGATAAGAGGGGGTGGCAGCAAAGCTAAGTGATTGTGAAAAAAATTAAGCCACATATTTTGATATTAGTTTATTAATGATAAGGTGAGGTTTCTAAATGCAGAAAATGTAAGTTCTTAAGGAATATTCTATATTATTCAGTTTGTTATAAGCTATATTAAGAATTTTATAATAAAGATGAAGAATCAGAGTAAAAGTTCCCAAGATAGATTTATATATATTTAAATAATAAAATATACAAAAATGTATAAAATAAAGGTAAAATATATATTCTATAGTATGCAGCTTGGTTTATACATTTAAAGTTTGCAGCTTCCAGGCTTTTTTTTATTTTATTGTGAAGAAGAATTATTGAATTTTATATATTTTGATAATAAATTCTGTATAAGAAGTACAAGTTTCTAAAAGCCAAATATTATATTTTTTAAAGAAGATACTATTATAAGATTGGTGTTAACCTGCATTAGATTTTTGTTTTAATTCTTAATTGATTCTAATAGTAAAGAGTAACAAACTTTATTTTAAAAAATGCCTTAAAACCTCAATTATATGGCAAAGAAAATTATTTCTAAAAATTAATGTTCTCGCTTTGCTTTTAGAATATTTTTTCCTGAAGAATCTTCCCTTAGAATCTTTGCAGAATTGCTCTGAACCGCCACGCTTGGCAGTCGCTGAGCGTCTGCGAGCGGTTTTCGAGAGAAGCGAGACTTCGGCGTTCAGCGTTCGTGCTTCCACTCGCATTCGCTTCGTTTCAAACCTTCGGCTCTTCCATTGGGCATTCGGATGATGGCAAACTTTTTGGCCAACTTGCTGCGGGCCACACCGTTAGCCGAGCAGTCGAAACACGCAGCTTGAGGCGAGCGGTTCTAGCGCGCGCTTACACCGCCTAACTTCTTAACCAAAAACAGCGAGCAGCTACTAACCCACGGCAGAGACTCAGTAGAAGTCGTAATCGCGACGCGAGCGCAGAGTTCTGAGAGTGTTGTGCAAATAGAAATTGTAAATCACGCAATACCTTTTAAAATAAAACACAAAAAAAAACTATAAATAAAACAAAAGGAATTTGAAACAAAACAAAAAGAATACAGAACTGTAAAACAGCAAACACTTAGCGCATAATTGAGGAGAAACCTGGCTGGTTGATTGATTGTGGGCGTTACGACGAGTCACACTCGGGAATAAATCCAGCATCGATCAGGGGACTTACATTGGATACTAACGGATTGCTCTTGGAGGCACCAGCACCCAGCACCCAGCAGAAGGTAAGTTGTTCCCCTTCATGACCTTGACATTTGGCGAAATTGATTTTGTCATTCGCTGCCGCTAACTGAAATGAATGCACGCTCGAGCGGAGAAGATCGTTTGATTGGCACTTAAATTGTGTTGTACAATCATGGCGCTGCAAAATTGTCCAAGACGAGATTTTAGCCAAGCAGCGTCGAGTTTTTAATTAGCATTCTGTGGCATCTTATAAATAAACATGGTTTTATAGTTCGCTCGGGTGTGAGTGTGTGTATGTTGTTGTGGATGTGCTAAACGCCAAAGGCCACTAAAACGCGCTGTCCATGAGTGTTAAATAAAAATAAAGCCAAAGCCGTGCTTAGTACTCCCCATACTGGGCCGTTTTGTACTCAAACTATGTGTGTGCGTCGTGTGTGAGCGTGTGTATTTGCATGTAAATTACAAAATCAAGTTCGTTGCCTGAGTCTTTTGTTTGGCCTGCACAAAAGGTTCTTTCGGCCATTCGGAATAGAAACCCAGTTGCAGCAAATTATTACAGAGCCTTAACTATATGGAAAACTCTGTTCAACAACCTTCACTGGCCCTGGGCTGGTTTCAGTGCGAGTTGTAAAAAAAATAAAAACGGGTTTTCCGAAATGCGTGCGCTTAATTTACACGCAGATTAGCATTTACATTAAGATAATTTCATATTTTTATTAACCCAAAAAATGTCAGAGCAGATCAGCTTGTGGTCGCCTTGGCCACAAATTTATGAGCGATATAATCTCCAAACATACAAAGTTCCCGAAAATAAAACAAGGAAGGCAGCAGCCAGGGATTCGCAATCGAATCATTGCCATCTCGGCTCAAGCTTCACGTCATGTGATTCAGACAACTATATATATAAGTATATAGGTATCTTTGCTGAATCTTCCGGGGGTCTTTGGCCTATTCCCCATTTTTCTTGGCAGCCTTTGTTATGGATTCGCCATTCCCCCGGCTGGAGTTCTATGTAAACAGTCAAGACTTATTTGCATGCCAAATGAAAGCCTCCTAATTAGGACAGCAACAGATGGTTCTGTCTTGGCCCACATTCGAGGGTCTCTCTTTAACCAAAACAACTTGAGGCAGCGGCCTGCCCCTGAATTATGTCCACTGATCGCCGCTATTGATATTGATTGCCTTCTGGCTTAAATATTATATAGCATTTGTTAGAATTTTACACCCAATTATTCACGCAATTGTTAATTACGCATTTGATTGTCGGCTCAATTTCAATTTGAAGCCCAAATTAATGAACTCTAATTAAGCGAGGGGCGAAAATAAATGTATGAGAAATAAAAATTATAAAAAAATACGAGCGAAGCGGCCTTTGTTGAAGTGCTTACGAGTCTTTTCCTGCTCTTTAATTGTATTTATACACACACACCGTATATATATCGGATGTGCATTGTAGTTGCCGCCTCTATTGATTGGCAGAAATCGGTTTGAAGAGTTTCCATATCGTTTTCGTTTCGTTGCCATGATGTAATTCGGGTCTATAAGTCCCTCTGTCTGCCATGAATCACACGGGACAAATGCCAACTGCCAATTACCAATTGCAGTGGCCGTCAATGGAATTAGCATAGCCGATGACTAATTGAAGCACACGAAAAAATACAAGTAGATATATATAAACACAATATAAAACCCATAGCCAGTCAAATTTAATTAAGCGAAAAAGACAAGCCAAGTCATCTTCATTTGATTTGCGTTGTCTCCTCCAATTCTCGCACTATTATCTTTGGGAATAATTTCAAGAATCTCTGTGTGCGCGCCACTTGTTAAGGCCTAAGAATAGATCCCAGCCAAGGCCCGAAACGTGCTTGGCCAAATAAAAACCGAATTTTTGCAAGTAATTTGAACATTAAAAACAATGTCGGGTAATAATAATCACTCAATAGCAGCAGCGCCAACAAAAGCGGAAGTCCAAAAGCCACACGAAAGTGCTGTGCAACATCGCGTCTCGCGCCTCTCGCCTCTTGGATTTGTATTTGGTGTCTTTTCGTTTTCGTTTTCTTTTATTATTGGGCCGCCTTCCTGGCACGAAATACTTTGGTGAGAATTGCAAATTCTCAGCCAATGCAATGGGAGAGAAATAAGTGAAAATATTATGAAAGCCGCCGCCGACGTCGCTGCTGTCGAAGCAAGTGAAAATCGGAATTTATAATTTTCGTGTGCCGATTTTTTTCCAAACCGCAAAAATAGTGCTCCAAGCAGCTGCCACTGCCACTGCTGCTGCAGCGAATGATGGTGCTGCTGCTACTGGTGATGCAATCAGCTTGACATGCACATCGAGTGACAGAGCAGACATTGCGCATACGCCACATTGTGCCGAGTGCAAATCTCTCGCCCCACAAAATCTAAAAAAAAAGATGAAAGCCGAGCAGATCCCCAAGCCGCGCCAAAGCGTTGTGGGGAGTCGCTTGGCGTTCATCTCCAAACAAGAATTGGAGCAAGTGAACAGGCCAGCTCAGTCACACACAATGGAGAAGCCCCAATGCCCTAACTTTCCAGCCATAAATTAAACATGGAGATAGGTAGATAGAAACCCAGGCATTTAACTTATTAAAGCCATTCTATCTAGATGGTAGCTTTGAAAGAAACCTTTGACAGATGGCTGAAGATACAATGATTACCATGAAAAATGGCAAATTTACATTCAGTTTATAATTAGTGATTATCAGATGAAAGTAGGAAATAGCGAGTAAATCAAAGCAGAGCAGAATTCAGAGCTTATGAGATAGATTTTTCTACTTTTTTGATATGCTAAATGTTAGATAATAAATAAAGTGCAGAAACAAAATATTGATTGGAGGTTCTGTTAGGATAATAAACGTATAAAAATATAATTAAATTAATATTGGAAAGAATTTTAATACAAGTGGTAAAATTATTTATTTTATTTTATTTAAATTATTTTATTAATTATTTAAAATAAAGCATTAAATAAGTTTACATATGCTAAAGAAACAATATGATATTTCGTATAAATTAAGTATAAATATTTAAAGTTAAATATTCTTATTTGTTGGAGCTTTCCAAACCTCCTTTTTAGCCAGAGAAACTAATGATCAAAGTTACAAATATTATAAATATTAAAAGAAACTTTACATTATTGAAACGATTAAGCATATGGCCAAACTATACCCTGCTCGAAACGTATTATATTATATTTACAATATACTTGTTTTTCCGATGATTATGACACTCACACGTGCCCAGCGACTCTGGGGCGGCCAAGTCAGACTCTTCCATCCATGAGTTCCTCACTTGGATTTTTCTTGCATGTTGCGTGCCCCTCCATATACTATGTATATATATACATATATATATATTTCTTTTTTTTCATCATCATCATCTCCTTCAGTAACAATATGCGATTTAATTTTCATTTTCTTGCCGCTGCCTCGGCTGCTGGTGTTTTTGTTTTCCGTTTTTTGTCGCCTTGCTCGCATGGAGACGAAATAAAGTGCCAACTCATAATAATGTAAGCCACGGAGATGCCAGACATTGTTATTGCTGGTAATGGTGTTTGTTGACTGACTTTTGTTGCGTTGTTACAAGCCAGTAACAAGTGCACAGCCGCCCGCGACATTGTGCAAACAATTCGTGCGGATTTCTTGTTTTGTTTTTGCATTTATTTTAATCATAATGCCATTAAGTCCCTCGAAAAGGCGGCGTGGCTTTAATACATTTAAAAAATAAATAAAAAATAAAGTGTTTCAATTTTGATTGGGCTCTGAGTGCGGCGGCGGCGGTGGAACAATTAAAGAGTTAATACCTTATGGCCGTCATAATTTGGTGGCTCGGTATTAAATTGAAAAATACACATTTTATGGGCCGAAAGTAACAGCACAAATACTGCTCTCGATGAGCGAGAAATAAAGCTCCCCCCCGAAAAAAACAAAACCCGTTCCAGCCGGACATGGAGACATGTAAAAACGCATGGGGCAAATATGCGAACTCTACAGTTCACTTTCACTTTCAAGGCGTCAAGAACTTGCAGAACCGAAACAGTAACGGCAGCAGCAGCAGCTGAAAAAAAAAAATGAAAATGAAAACGAAACTGGAAAGGCGAGCTGCAGTTTTCCGCTCTGTGGGTGTGGGTCTCTTTTGATTGTGACAAGTCACTCCACGCGCTCCCATTTGAAAGGCGCCCAAGTGCATGGCACAAGCCAATTGCGCAATTGCAGTGATTCATACAGTGGACGCCAATTAAGCGAGACCGAGTCCGAGTCCGCGACCAAGTGCTAAGCCGCTTAGCCAGCGGACAAAGGAGCTCTCGCTTGCTTCCTTCTGCGCAACGGCCTTGGGG
This sequence comes from Drosophila ogumai, assembly GCA_018904815.1. Lineage (NCBI taxonomy): Eukaryota > Metazoa > Arthropoda > Insecta > Diptera > Drosophilidae > Drosophila > Drosophila ogumai. The sequence continues at coordinate 10,559 of JAEIIJ010019298.1, read as the reverse complement.
GAACTGGTACCGCCGATCCGTCGCCGTTCTATAAACTGCGTACTCACGCACAGAACAGTTGCCGGAGTGGCTAAAAATATCCAAGCCAGCGACCTTGTGGGCTTACATAATTAATTGCAACCGGGTTTCGCTGGGCTGTGGTATGCGGAAAATGTGCTAAAACGAAAGACTCAGGACACGAACTTGACACGAGCGAGGGAGAAGATGTTCGTGATGCACTCAAAGGGCAGTCGCCTTAACTTTTTATATTTCCATAGCTCAAAAAAAACCAAGCAAGCTTTAACAGATTAATAAATCTGACAAACAAGATAAATCAACATTATCATCATCGGTTGGCCATGTAAGAAGCTTTAATAATTATTAAGTGCAGTTTAAACTTTTCATAAGCAAAGGCCAGCTAGTTAATTAAATTTTGTATTCCCCTCTATATACTATATATATATGTTCAAGCTAGTGGGGATTCTTGTTGTTGTTTTTGTTGGCGAATGCGATCATCGCCAAAAAATCAGCATCACGTTCGGCATACAAAAAGATTTTATATACTTATTAGCCAACAGCAAAAGCACAAAAAAAAGGAGGAATGGTGAAAAGAACGAAATGTTATGCGTATATATTATACAATATAAAACAGTCAGTCAAAAGAATACCAGAAAAAAATAAAAACCGGCATCGGTTGGCTGTTGGCAGTTGGCATTTCGACCCATTGACGTAGGAAACCCAAAACTTAATCATATCGCTCTAAAATAGAAGATGAAACAGACAGAACTGAATGTTGTTGAATGTTGTTGCTCTTGGGGTTTCGAGAAGAGGTCAAGTCGTGGCTGGGCAATGAAATATTTGAGTATCATTAACAGCATAACTTTGAGTCATGAATGAAAGTGTAGAATCCAAGCCATGTGCTGGCATTCTAATTAAGTCGAATTCAGCAGAATTCTAATAAAGATCAAAGGGTGAAAAGAGATTGAACTGGGAGATATGGGAACATTTACCATACTTTTCAACACCCAATATGTTTTTAAGTCTCAGAATATTCATGTTTTTCTCCCTAGACTTCTTTGGTCTAAAAAAAACTGTCAAATCTTGGCCCCGTGGGCGTGTCTACATGCGGCTTACAGAATATTATTTGCCATAAATCTTAGGTTTTGCAAAGAGAAAACCAGTTATAATTTGAAATTTCGCCGTGGCCAAAACGAATCTGGAGACACAGAAGTGCGTGACATTTATCAAGTTTTATGGCTGCTCTGTCCGTTAATTAAAGAACCAACGCCAACGCCAAAGCCAAGTTTAAACAAATAGAAAGCTTCAATTGGCGGTGGCATCAAGGGAATCCTATTTATTTTTTTAGAATTCTAAACAGGAAAGTCATTAAACTGCGACTGCAGTTCTGGGTAATTTGGAAACTAATTTAAATTAGGGCGATGCAGGGCATGTCGTGCCCTTAATTTGATCACACGCTCAAATATGTCGCATTTTGAGATGGGTGGTATGGGGTTTTTAGATGGGAATAGCATTGGGAATGGTTATGGGAATGGGAAATCGTGGACTCAGTTCGAATTTAAGCAACCAGAAGACTCACTTTCATTGCCATCGTGAGTGTGTGACACACATTTATTGGTAAACCGCATTTGGCCCACAATTAATGCCAATCACGTGTGGTGGCGGGGTACACCTGACTGACTACTACTACAACTACTGGATTTTGTCACAAAACGTTGACAGGCTAGCTGGGATCGCTGACTTTGAAGAAAAACCCCGAATGGCCAATTGAAATGCCGGTCTGACCCGCCGATGATAAAATGCAAAATCAAGTGTGTGTTGTGTTGGACAGAGTGTTTAACACAAAACAATTGTCAAGGCATCGCCTCAATTAGAGGCGGTGACATTGGTGATTCCATCGATCAAAGGAGTAATGGTGTGGAGTAAGCTATACTCGAAGCTCCCTCTCCAGCTCCGATTCCATTTCGTGTGCAGAGTTCATTGGCTCGCAGATTGATTGGTCTGATTGCCTAATAATCTCCTGCTCCCAGTGCGTGGCTTTAATTCGGTCTGCCAGATCCAATCAGAGACATTCGCACCCGCTAGAGGAGACCCAACTTAATTGTCCATAACTAGAAGCGTTGCTCATAATTATTTATAATAATTTTCGGAAAATGCTTCTCTCTCTTCTCCCCTTTGCAGAGGAAACGAATCGAGCAAACAAAATGATTTCTCGCCGCAAGATCATATCGCGTTCCCTGGACAATTTGGATGCCATCGGGCAAGACGAGCAGGAGGAAGATGTCTGGCACGATCGCGAGAAGCTCTTCAGGGTGAGTATATACTCAGTTAATGTGACCAAAAATTGAGGCTAATGTCTTCCTCTGCCCGCAGGATCACATCAATGAGGTTCTGGCCAAGTGGGAGCAGATTGACGATGAAATCTGGGCCAAGATAATCGTCTTTGAGAAGAATCGACGCGTGGCCAAGGCCTATGCACGCTCCTCTGTGATAACCATAAATGGATCCAAGAATGGATTTGATGGAGTGCGGTGAGTTGGGAACTTAAAAAGAAAAGTTATATTATTTATTAAAATATTTATTTACCTTCGTATCCCCAGCATTGGCCTAAATGGCTTCGAGAACCCCATGCGCGATGCCGAAACAAAAGTCATCAAGAAATCCATTGGCGATGGCTTCAAGATCAAAATGGACGACATTGGCAATATATTCATCAAGCGGTATGGCAAGAGCAGCATCTATGTGAACAGCACGTCGCAGGGCAACGAGGAGACAGTCATCGGTGGCGACATCATCCAAATGCCACAGATGTCCCTCACCTCGGGAACCTCCGCCAAACTTTTTGACATGAAAAAGTTCCAGACAAACATAAACCGGGAGTTTGCCCGCACATATCCAGAGCGAGGCAGGCTGGAGCGACAGTGCCTCTCAGCCGTGTCGCTGGTCAAGTCAAACAATAATCTAATCAACTCTCCGGTCTGGATACTCGTGGTCAATGTGGTGGCCATGGATATGCTGAGGAGTCGCCTTCAAACCATTCCCAAGTCTATGGATGCTTTGGGAATAAGAGTGCCGCTGACGAACAGCAGCGAGGATCCCTATTCCACAATTGAGAGCCAGGTGGGATTGATTTATCCCACGCCCGCTGCCTCCGATGATTCGCAGAACTCCCAAAACTCCCAGAACTCGAGCAACTCCAGCAAGGGGCGGCGCAGCATTTTCAGTGCCGCCTTCCTCAACGAGGGTCCCTATGTGCCCAAGGTAGGTTTGGATAATGTCTTAATTTATCATAATTTAATTAATATTATTAATTTTACAGCCTGACTACGAGGCTGGGGGATCGCTGACGCCCATCTATGCGGAGAAGAAGCGTCCCAAGAACAGCAGCAGCTCGCAGCAGCGCAAGAAGCAGGATGATCCCTACTACTGCGGCCTCCTTGCACGTATTCCCAACTTCATCAAGTCCTCGAAGCAGCCGTGCAACGGCGGTGCCAACAGCAAGCCCAAGAAGGAGCCCAAGATCTCGAGGAAGATCTCGGCGCAGTTCCAGCATCAGCAGTTCCTGCAGCCGGCGCAACCCATTCCCATTGCCACCTTCCACCACTCGTACTTCCCCTACAAGCTGTATCCGCCACAACATCGTCTCTCGCAGTCGCAAATGTCGCTCTGGGATGCACGTAGTCTGATCAGTGCACATGGTGGGTTTTCCTTGGAAAACAAGAAATATTTAAACAAATTAATAATTTCACAATTTAATTGCAGAATGATCAATCCGGCTGGCCCTAATTTATTCATCGTTTAGCATTAATTCTACGATTATTTAGTCAAAAGCCTACGATTAAGATTTGGTCAGTGACGGAGGAGAAGGAGATGGATCAATGGATCGATGGAGTGCATTTCGCTCAGTTTTGTGATAAATGCAGCGAAGTGCAGCCATTTAGCGTACACCACTTAATACGCACTAACTCTAATTAACCGCAGTTAGCTTTAAGGCAAGCAGAGAGATTTAATGATTATGCAATTTGTAATGAGTAATTAAAATTTTGCCATAGTTTCTTAAATCGTTTAAGACTGAGAGAATGAATGTCCTAGAGCCCAAGGAGAGCGCACCAGAGCGGAGGAGAGTCGAGAATTTTAGGGGGGCAGAGAATGTCATAAGCAATTTAATATTGCTACTTTAGGCGAGTTCAATTTATTGTTTTTCTTATTATTTTTTGCTGTACATACAATTCATATGTAAATAAGTTCGAATTAAATATGTAAACGACATTAGTATGCATTAAAAGAAAAGTTTTTAAAAGTCAATATGATTATTTTATTATTTTGGGATATATGGAACTATTTTACCTTGATTTAAGGCGAAGGAGCCATTTCCGACCTTACCAATCATTTATGTACTTAATCCGCTGGGTAAGCAAAAACTCGTATTTTTTTCAAAATTAAAATTGTCAAAAATTCACCAACATTTATTTTTCAAAAATATTATTTACTGAAGATGTAACACAGAAATTAATTTTAAGTTCAACTAAAAATCCAACTGGAAACTTTAAGGGTATATGCATTTTAGCTTACCGAAGCTAGCTTCCGGTTTTGACTCTTGATTTAAATTAAATTATTTATTTTTTTTTATAATTTTTATATTTTAAAAAGGTTACAACGTTTTCCAAAAGAGGCCGCCTAAGCTGACTAGCGCCATCTGTAGTGAAATCTCATAGGTGCAAGATCGTAGCGAACGATACCCCTTTTAGAAGGCGGCTTGAATATGAACTAATTTTTAACTCAATTCTCTCTTTTTTCATAATTAGTAAATTTAAACATTATTTACAATACATTTCTAAATTAAATCCCTATTTTAAATGCCAAGAGCATCTTGTTTCAGCTTGGAGCGCATTTCTGGGCTTATCAAAAACAGTGGACCGTGACCCGGCACTATAAAGTCACACAGATGTGCCATCTTGCTACGTTCCACGCGTTGCTGTTTCTCATCCTCGCTTCCTGCTCCTTTCCATATGCTTTCGTTATCCACGTCCTCGCGACGCTCGAATAGATCCCCCGTAATGCCAACCGTGCCACCCAACTGGGAGTTGTTGACGATCACAGAAACGCAGCTGAGCGTGTGTCCTGGCGTCCTTCGGACCACCACCTCGCCATTGGAGTCCAGTGGCAGCTGCTCGTCTTCCGCTTCGCTGCCAAAGTGATCCATGTAAAGATCGCGATGCGAGGCACACGCTCCGACCAGGTGCATTCGGGCCTCCTGGAACAGGTAATTACAACCGATGTGATCAGAGTGCCCGTGCGTGCAGACCACTGCATGGATGTCGCCAACGTCTAGGCCCTGATCGGACAGAAGGGAGCGGAGGAGCTCGCCATCCCAGGCTGTCATGGTGTCCACCACGATGTTGGTGCCATCCCGGCATCGGACCAGCGTGCAGGTGCAGTTCGCCCTCATGGTAGTGCCGCCACTTTCCTCCCGCGAATAGCCAGTGTGAAGGACCACCACATGGTTCCGCGGTCCAGTATCTGCGGATGCCATTATTTACGAGTTATGTTAAATAAATAAATTTATGAAAAACTGTCAACATCGTGCGAAATAATATCGATTGCTATCTACACGCTGAAATATCGATGTATTGATTGTCTATCGATCCCACACCCATCTCTATTTTTCTGTGCGTTTGGTTTTTGTGTTTTCATTGGCGCGTTTTTTACAAGGTTTTAGCAAGGCTTTTTGCCTCATAATTGTGCAATACAAAAGCCGCTCAAGCTGATCCTCAGCTCCCACGCACCATGGACAAGTTCCTGCACCGCAATCCGACATGGAAGACGAAGACGTACGGGTCGATCGTGGCGAGCGCCGCGCAGAAGAAGCCACCGGCCTCCACGCCGGCGTCCCCGCAGCGACGACCGTTGCAAGACTCAAATGTGGCGGAATCGAGACGGCCGGGCCAGTCGCCCCACTGGCCTCCCACCAAATCTCAATCTCAAACTTCAGCAGGTTGGCTTCGCTTTACTTTTTAAGAGTTGACCTGAACCTCAATTTTTAGTTTCGGATGCTTAGTTAGCCCAAAATTTTTAGTCTAAAAAAAAATATAAAAAAAGGAGAAAATATCCAACCGCAATGTGGGGAAGTGATGTAGACAAAGTTCATGAGTTTTATTCTCTTTGGATAGCCGACCTGCTGGCCAGGGCCGGCGAGAAGGACTCTGGACTCCATACGGCCGCCTCCAAGGCAATTGCTCAGTTCCGCTCCGAGTTGAAGGAAGATTTACAGACTATGTCTAACGCAGGGAGTACAGAAGTAAGAGCACCGAACCAGGAAGCAGAAGCAGGCGGCACCACGCCCACCAAACAGAACTCAAAATTAATGCGCCTGCACCAAGATCTCAACAGTCCCAGCGCTGCGCTGCGACTGCGCGCCCTCCGGGCCTTGAAGTAAGCTAAATATTTTAATTATTTTCATTTATTTTGGGTATTGGTATACCCCTTGATTATAAATTCATAGCTTTAAACTTCTCAAAAAATCTAAAACTATTTAAATACAGCCTTCAAAATATCTTCTATTTAATTTTACCAAATGTATTAAAACTTTAAACCCGCTTCCAATCATTTTAGGAGCCCCACAAAGAGTGCCTATAACAACTTTGATGTGTCCCATACGGAGAATAGTATAATTACCATGGAAGAGCGCAATCCCAAAGAGCCACCCACCTTGCCCGAGCTACTGAAAGATGTGGTTATATATGTGGAAGTGCGCACGGGCAATGATAATCGTTCCGAAGGCGTGAGGACCGTAATTGCCAAGATGGGAGCTCAGGTCAACGATCGTCTGAGACGGTAAGTAAACCTTTTCGATTGATAAAGCCAAATACCTAACTTAAGGCTTAAAATCTATCTTGTTTTATAGAAACACCACCCATGTGGTCTTCAAAGATGGCCTACTCTCAACGTACAAGAAGGCCATGGAGTGGCAGATACCAGTTGTGTCGATATTATGGATTGAGGCCTGCAAGGTGCAGCGCAAGCTCTGTGATCCCAGTCAGTTTCCCATCAGCAATATACACAAGTACGAGTATCCAGAGCTCTTTGGCAAGATACCGGTGAGTAATGGACTGGGTAAGCCTTCGAGCTGGTTATTATGCATATGTTAATGGGCTTTAACTTGGTATAAATAGTGGGGTTTTTTTTCTAAATTAAGTGATTTATTAACTAAACTAAAAAAAGGCGATTCTAATTAAAACATTGCAATTAATAAATAATCGCCTGTTTTAATAAAAAACCTTCTGTTAGGCAGAAATTATACGTCCGAAACTCAATCACAAACCCACAACACTTTCAACCTTATCTGTATTCCAACGATGGTATCATTCCCGTGTACAAATTCATCAACTCCACTTGAGATATGCCTTGGAAATTGAATGTGTTTTTGACTAACACATTTTTTCCAGACGGAAAACGAGTGAGAAAAGAAATACGAAAAGCCTTTAATGAGTGTAATCGTTGGCATTATCAATTTATGGCTCTGCCGGCACAGAAGCATTAACTCTACTCGAGATATGCCCCCACTAATGGGTCATTGGTGGCTCAATTCTTTATTATTTTATTGGGCACATAAACTTAAAGTAAGCGTATGGAAATTTGAGCACAGATAGCCGCCAAGAGGGGAGACTCTTATCGATTAGCCTTTCCTTATGATGATCACGGTGGGTGCCGTGGGTGATGGACTCTGGCCCACGGCCACTTGTGGGCCAGAATGATTAGTTAATCCAGAAAATGGCGAGCACAGGGCCGCGGGCCGTCTGAAATTGCACGTATCTCAAACACAAAATACGCGCGCAATATTGGGAACTCTTTTCGTGTCGGACAGATTCTTATCATAGGCTGACAGCGAGTCAACTGGCCCGTTATCTAATTCAATTTGCTTGCGCGCGCTTATCAGGTATCGTAGGGCCTCGACGACGGCCAGGAAGTTGTACTGTCCGGGAATGGGGAGTGATAATAGTCGAGACGATGTGATGCTCATTTGAATGCGCTTCGTATTTATTGCTTAAACATTAGACTGTTTAAAAAGAGACGACAACAAGCCACTGGACGCCGGTGACAACTTAAAACCTAATTCACATGCACGTTTGTTTACAATCTTTCCGAGAAGCAAGGCTGCCTGCTTACCTGCTCCTCTGGTCATTTACATAACTAGCTGGAAATACACACAGATGCACCGATGTCAAGTTTTTTGTTCTATAAAACTTACACTCTAGGTTAGATTAATTAGATTCTCGTGGTGTGGTTGTGGGCTTCGGTTGATGCCGCTTCTGGTTCTGAGATTTGTACAATGCCCGCTTATATTTACAAGCCAGAAGTTTGCTTTAAGTACAATGGAATCCTTGAATTTACACTAGTTAGTAGTGGTTTCAGAGTTCTGCGAGGCGGGGGCGAAATGTTGCCGGTGGCTACTCCTCACGACAGCGCCACCTCCAGGCACATCATTATCAGGAAACCAGAGACCGTGCCCCATGTGGCGATTGTTCCATTGCCACTGGCATGCGCCTCCGGCAGAATATCGTCCGACACAATGTAGATCATGGCTCCGGCCGCAAAGGACAGGGCATAGGGCAGAATTAGGTTAGCAAAAGTCACGGCCACAGCGCCCAGCACTCCAAAAATAGGCTCCACCATACCAGATAGTTGTCCATACCACAGGGCACGTCCCACACTGAATCCGGCGGCGTGCAGGGGCAGGCTGACAGCCAGCCCCTCGGGGAAGTTCTGAATGCCAATGCCAATGGCCAGGTTGCGGGCGCTCTCAAATGTCGATGAGTTGGTGGTTCCAATAGCTCCAAAGCTAACGCCCACGGCCAATCCCTCGGGTATATTGTGCACGGTAATGGCCACAACCAGAAGCATGATACGCTTCCACTGAGACAGAGCCTCTGCGGCTCGCTGTTGCTCCTCGGGCGTGGTGTAGGTGCACTGCTCCATCTCGTTGATGCTGCCGCCCTTCTTGCGGCGCCGCGACTCTCCACTGTGCTGCACGCTCAGGCAGTCCGAGAAGCTGTCCAGGCTCTTGGAAGCCAGTCGGTCGGTAGCGCCATTGCGCTTGAGGTCATCAATGGCTATGTCCGCCTTGTCCTTGTTTGTCTGCGTCATCTGGATCATCATGTTGGTGCTGTTTAGGCCCAAATACGACATCAGCTTGTCGCATCCGTAGACAAAGATGGAACCCAGCAGGAATCCACCAGCCACGGGCAGGAAAGCATAGACTCCGTAGAGATGAGAGCTCTCCGCCATTTCAATGGCTGGCTTCAGCAGAGACCAGAAGGAGGCGGCAATCATCACGCCCGCTGCGAATCCCAGAGCGGCGTCCAGTGACCTCCGCTGGTTGCCACGGACAAAGATCACCAAAGCAGCGCCGGCGGCCGTCAGGCCCCAGGTGAGCAGGGTGCCCAGCAGGGCCTGGGTCACGGGTCCATAGCCGGGAATCATCTTTCAGCCTCTCGTGCACGTCTCCGGCTGGTATCGTTTCCCAAAGACTACAATTTCGCGTGAGCAAGTATCTTAATTGTTTACTCGTCGCTCCAACAGCAGATGCGCACTCAACCGAGGGCAGGCAGGCGGCAGGGCGAAATGTGCCACGTTCTTGGGCACTGATTCCGGGTAAACAAACAGAAACAGCTTTCAGCGGAGTTTGTTGTCGGTTTTGGTTTCCGTTTCTGTTTTGTTCTCTCGCCCTCAATGGAATTTCCGAGTGAAACACTTGTTGCTTATCGCCGCCCCCGCGCTCCTTGCCTCTTGCGGAATGGAAAAAGAGTTCTACGTGTAGATGGGAATATTTGGAGACGCGTAATACTGTTTCGGTTGCCTAAAAGGCCTAAGAGTTCTGGTGGAGCGCGGTGGAAAGTGATGAATGAGCCGCTGACTGAGCTGACAGCCCCACAAAAAGCTATTCTTATAGGGCTGCTGCCTTCGTGCCGCTTTTATCGATAGTTATGTCGCTGTGGTATATCGACTAGTCGATTTTAGAGATGGCAGCGCAAAACGATAAGTAACGAATCGTTCAGTTTGAAATTATTAAACATTTTATTGATCCATTTAATAAACTAAACAATGCCTAATATGAATTATATTTATTGGTAATACCAAACTATCGAACGCTGGCATCCAGCTGGCAGCCATCTCAAACGTACACACTCCCACAGATAACGTTTTTTATTTAAACAACGGGCAAGATATCACGTAGTTATAAACAAATAAAACAGTGTTTTCTAGTCAACATGACTGACAGAGTCGGGCAAAAAGTCGGCAGCATCTGCAGCAGCACAACCAACAATAACACCAAAGGGCATGAGCTGCACACCATTAATTAACACACTCTGGCTGCTCCAGGTTACTAAATCTTAAACTAATCATTTGTTGCAGCGCGTTCGTTGTATGCAAACGGACTACGAGCAAAAGAACTGGGTACCCAAGCGACAGGTAACGCCCAAATCCTCAAAGGACACGGAGCCAGGATCGGACAATAAAGGAACTCAGCTGGGAACACCAACCTCAACTCCAAAGGTGAGTAT
>JAEIIJ010019288.1:0-17617 GCA_018904815.1 Drosophila ogumai | reverse complement strand
CGCCTTGGGATCCGTCAGGCTGTGGCAATCCAGACCGAAGGCACAGCTACCGATCACGTCAGCAGTGAAGCGTGCCACCAGATCGTGGATCTCCAGGGAATCTTTGGGGCTGGAGGAGACTCTTTCACCGAAAACCTGGATCAGCTCATCGCCAACGGTCAGCACGGTGGGAAACATGCTCTTCATCTTGCCAGAGGTGAAGGTGGGTGTAAGCTTCTGGCGGAGAGTCCTCCACTTCTGCCCCTCGATGTTCACCAGATTATTCGAGAGCGGATCGTCCCGCTCGTTGTGGAATATGCCACGATCGTGGAACTTGTCGAATTCGCGAATCAACACAGTTTTCACAAAATCGATATCCGTAACGATGGCCATTTGTTTTAAATAAAAATAAAATCCCACGAATGGACCATCGGTCTTGTTCTTGAACTTGAAGTACGTCCGCTTAAAGATCTCCGATATCTGCATGGTTTTCATAAATTCGGCGGTGTTTCCGAATGGAATTTTGGGGGCATCGTGGGGAATACCCCGGCGCTTCCAGTAGCTGAAGTTCTGGTGCACCCACCACGCGACGAGGGTGAGGACACCGACCAGTAATGCGATTAGAACTGCCATTGCTTTGATACTGAGCTATTTGGCCGACAAGTTTGCCCTTTTATACAGCTTTTCTTTACCCGATTCCGTCATGCTCTTAGACAGTGTTTTTTTCTCTTAATTGAAGAGCAACAAAGTCCAAACGAGATTGTAAAATGCCAAGTCAGCGTTATATAGCGAAATTATATCTACTTTTGGGGGAAAACATGCTACAAATTGTTTGTTATTTTATATCTAATTCATGTTTTCTTTGTATATACATATGATCTTAATTATTAATTCAATATAATTGTTTATTCTTGCTTCTACATTTTACTATAACTTGTAGTACATACTATTAATCAGTTTATAATTTTTAAACTAAAGTAACTATTCAATGTCTGACGAAATGACAGGACATGACCTTGTTTTATTTTTTTATATAGTCATCCTTAAAAGCATTTTAGTTTTTAACTATGATTACAAATTGTCAAGAACACTTTAAATTCAAATTAATATTTATGGTAATTTAGAAAAAAAAACTAATTTTAAAGATAGATAAACAGGACAGAGTTTGATTTTAGTAAAACTTATTTATTATATATATTAGGGATGACAGAAAATATTAAAAAAATATTACTATCAATCTATCTTCTGTTTTATTTAAACAAGGAATATTTTTCGATTCATAAATATATTTATTTATATATAATGTTTATTAGATAAAATCTATATATTAAAAATGTTGTACATAATTTCAATAAATCGATTTTATCTACAAAATATCAGAAAATATCAAAAATGATGAACAATATTTGTAATATATCGATTGTATCTAAAAGATTTCAGAAATCAGTTTTATAAACAATATACATTGTATACCATTTCTCAAATGATATTGGATTGTCAATAGAACATTTCATACTCTTACTTCCGATACACATCCCTTCAATACATTTTATGATCCGAGCAGTCATGTGTCTTTTCTAAACTTTTTTATAAATGGATTTAAAAACTAGTGCAGGTCATCGTTATTAAGGTTTTCTTAGGTTTACTTTTGTAAAGCGTAAAGCTTTCTTAATTAACGTTCTCAGTTATCTGTGGGGGCTACTTTTATGGCGTTTTATAATTGTCCACATTTTGCGGTTGAGCTGCTTTTATTACTGATGGTTTGTGTGTAGCAATTTCTATTTATATCTTTCCAGATCGCACATACTATAAAATTATAGAATACATAAATAATTGCCTTAAAGATACACATATGTACAACTATTAAAAGAGAGCCAACCAAAAACCTAACCCTGATAAAAATATATTGAGGTAGGTTGGATTAGTTTTGACTACCAATCCAAACAAGGTATTCTTATATATTTATTAAAAACTCTTTGTTTACACTCTCTTTATTTCAGCAAAAAAAAGCTTTCTAAGCCAAAGAGAGAACTAGTTTTTTTTTCAAATAAATAAACAAATTGTTTTGATTAAATGTGCTATATACAAACCATATCAGAAGATACTTTGCTTGCGCTCTCTTTCTCTAAATTTGTTCTAGCCAGTTGAGCTTTCCGGCAATGCTCAGTAGATTTTTGAAGCTCGACGGGAATCAACGTTCTGTGTTTTCTTCGGCGGCTTTTCACCGCACCCTTGCTGATGTCATGGCAGTTCTCGTTTATTTACTGACAGCCGTCGCTGTTTTAGTGGGATATTTGTTGCTGAAATGGCGTCGCACTTTGCAGTACTGGGAGAACCAGGGCATTCCCTGCGAGAAGCCACACATCCTGCTGGGCAGCCTGACGGGAGTGCAGACCACTCGGACCTTCACTGATGTCTGGATGGACTACTACAAGAAATTCCGGGGCTCCGGCCCCTTCGCCGGCTTCTATTGGTTCCAAAAGCCGGGAGTCTTCGTCCTGGAAACCTCCCTGGCCAAGACCATCTTGATCAAGGAGTTCAATAAGTTCACGGACCGAGGTTTCTACCACAACACGGAGGACGATCCTCTGTCGGGTCAGTTGTTCCTGCTGGATGGCACCAAGTGGCGCTCAATGAGGAACAAATTGTCGCCGACTTTCACCTCCGGAAAAATGAAGTACATGTTTCCCACTGTGATAAAGGTGGCCCACGAGTTCACCGAAGTCTTTGGCCAGACGATGGAAAAGTCGCCTATTGTGGAGGTCAAGGACATCCTGGCCAGATTCGGCACCGATGTCATAGGCACCTGTGCCTTTGGCATCGAATGCAGCAGCCTGAAAGATCCGGATGCAGAGTTCCGGGTCATGGGACGGCGGGCCGTCTTCGAGCAGCGCCACGGTCCGCTCGGAATCGCCTTCATCAATAGCTTCCCCAATCTGGCCCGGAAGCTGCACATGAAGATCTCGCTGGACGAGGCGGAGCACTTTTTCCTGCGCATCGTCAGGGAGACGGTGGCTTTCAGGGAGCAGAACAATATCCGGAGAAACGACTTCATGGATCAGTTGATCGACCTGAAGAACAGTCCCCTGACCAAGTCAGAGACCGGGGAGAGTGTGAACCTCACAATCGAGGAGATGGCTGCCCAGGCTTTCGTCTTCTTCGGGGCTGGTTTTGAAACCTCCTCGACCACAATGGGTTTTGCCCTCTATGAACTGGCTCAGCACCAGGACATTCAGGACAGGGTCCGGGAAGAGTGCCAGGAGGTGATTGGAAAAGACAACGGAGAGCTGACCTACGAGGGCATGAAGGATCTTATCTACTTGGACCAGATTATATCAGGTGAGCTTTAAGATAGCTGAATCTTTACTCAAATCCTTTACTAATCTTTGAATTATTTTTTACAGAGACCCTACGCCTTTATACAGTGCTTCCTGTCTTGAATCGCGAGTGCCTGGAGGACTTTGTGGTTCCCGATAATCCCAAGTATGTGATTAAGAAGGGCATGCCCGTCCTCATTCCCGCTGGAGCCATGCATCGCGACGAGCGTTTGTACTCCAATCCGGACACCTTCAACCCGGACAATTTTTCGCCGGAACGCGTCAAGGAGCGAGATTCCATCGAGTGGCTGCCCTTTGGCGAAGGTCCTCGCAACTGCATCGGCATGCGCTTTGGCCAAATGCAGACCCGCGTTGGCTTGGCCTTCCTGCTGAAGGACTTCAAGTTCTCCGTCTGCGAGAAGACCACCATTCCCATGACATACAGCAAGAAGCACTTCCTCATATCAAGTGACACTGGCATATTCCTGAAGGTTGAGAGAGTGTAAAACAATTAACTAAATACATGTTTTTACATTTATAAATATTTAATAATTTATTAAAAGTGGTTTCGAGTTGCACAAGCAAAAGGGAAGTACATCCATTAACTTTGTGGCATATTTATACACGCGTAATTATCACTTATTGACTTGCAATTAACTGATAAATAATCATTGTACACAGGTAAATCTTATCAACATTTAGAAATACAATTTCTAGAAGTTTTATTAATATTCCAGTTGTTATGGGAAGTATCAGTAACCAAAAGTACGAGGCAAACAAATAGGCTTCCATGATTCATGTTCATCATTAATTAGTATTTATATTAAGCTGGATAAAATATGTTACTCCAGCAATGTGAACCACTCTAGTTCCTTGCTATCTTGCTGACATTCAGGTTGATTCCGCCCTCGGCGCTCAACAGAATATTTTTGACTTTGTACTTAATCGGAACCGATGTCTTGGTGGGATGCAGCTCGAACTTGTAGTTGTGGATGAGCAGAGCCATGCCCACGATCACCTGCATCCTTCCAAATCGCAGGCCAATGCAGTTCCGGGGACCGTCTCCAAAAGGCAGGAAAGTACAGGCTGGTCGCTGCTTCACTTGCTCCTCGTCGAAGCGCTCAGGGATAAACTTCTCCGGCTCCGGGTAGAACTCCGGATCGTGATGGATGCCAAGGGTGGGCACAAGAACGCCTATGTCGCGATCAATGGAATACTTTGGGTTGCTATGGACATAGGGCTTGGTTGTAATGCGAACCAAATGGGCCACCACGGGATGTTTTCTTAGAGTTTCTAAAGAATAAAAAATATATTCCTTAAATGGAGTTACTATATAGTTTCCTAGTGTAACTAACCATCAATGACCTTCTCCAGATAAGTTAGCTCCCGCATGCTGTCGTAGTCCAGTTTGCCATTGTGCTTTTTCAGGACACCATCGATTTCAGTCCTCAGTTTATCCTGTACCTCCGGATTGCAGGCCAACTCAAAAAGGGCAAATCCCATGGTCGTGGAGCTGGTCTCAAAGCCCGCCAGGAAGAAGATAAAGGCCTGGGCGGCGATCTCGTTGAAGGTCAGGCCATCCTCCTTGTTGCCATTGTCATATTTCAGCTTCATGTCGATCAGCATGTCCATAAAATCGTTCCGGGAGACCTTATTCTTGATGCGATACTCGATGGTGTCCTTGACGATGTTCATGTAAAAGTCCTCTACCGGCTGCAGCAGGGTCTTGATGCCCAGTTTGGCGGACAGCCTGGGTGCCCCGAAGAGGAGCATGTCCACGAGTTTGCCATAGCGACGCTCGTTTATAGCCGACTCTCCCATCCTGACGAATTCCGCATTGGGATCCCTTAGGCTGTTGCACTCCAGGCCAAAGGCGCAGACTCCGATCACATCGGCGGTGAAGCGGGCCAGAAGATTGGTGACCTCCAGGGTTTGCGGGGAGCTGGAGGAAAGCTTCTCATCGAACACACGGATCAGCTCATCGCCCACGTTCAGCACCGTGGGAAACATGTTCTTCATCTTGCCGGAGGTAAAGGTGGGCGTCAGCTTCTGGCGCAGAGTCCGCCACTTCTGGCCCTCGATGGTGGTCAGGTTGGCCGTCAACGGATCGTCCCGCTCGTTGTGGAATATGCCGCGATCGTGGAACTTGTCAAAGTCCCGGATCAGCACGGTCTTCACAAAATCAATGTCGGTGACCACGAGGAACCGCTTGGCGAACACGTAGAAGCCCACGAAGGGTCCATCGGTCTTGTTCTTGTACTTGAAGTAGGTTCGCTTGAGGATGTGCGACAGCTGCATGGTCTTCATCAGTTCGCTGGTGTTGCCCAGCGGGATCTTGGGCGGATCGTGGGGAATGCCGCGACGCTGCCAGTAAGTGAACGTCTGGTGCACCCACCAAGCGGCGAGGGTGAGGACACCGACCAGCAATGCGATTAGAACAAACATTTTGAGAATACTGAAGCAAACAGCTGCCAAGGCATCGCTTATATGGAATGTGCTCCGAGAGAGCTTTGGACTCTCTTATCGTTCAGCGCTGCTCTTTATGGACCATGTGAACCATGGAACCCGCTAGCAATGATGAAAGCGGCGAGAGGTAACGCGAAATGTTTGGGTTCCACCGGTAATCTTCGACAGAAGTTCTCTTTTAATCACTCTTCGAGCATGTGACGCTCTTAAGTTATATTAGTCATATTTAATACAGAACTAGACGATGTTTGTTATGGGTATTACTTAAGTAATACTTAAATTAATTTAAATTAAGAAATTGTTTAACTAAAGTTTGATTTATGATATAATGAGGGTAACTGGAAAATTTGTTATTTTACATAAATATTAACAAAATAAAATAGTCAAAGAGCCGAAATCGTACTATTTTATTTTTTAAATATTTGGGTAAGTTAACAAATTGTCTAGTTACCATTTTAAATAATTTTTTTATATGTTAAATAATTCCAACATCATATGTAATAAAAGAAAATGTAAATAAAATCTTAAAAGAACAATTTTTAAGCATATGTATACCTTGGCTATAGCAAGGTGTTAATTTAAATGTTGACCAACCCATCAAAGGGTATTCAAAATAAGTGCCAGATGGAGGAAATAAAGCTTTACTAAATTACAAGTTTAAAGTTAGATTATAAACAAATTCTTAAAGTACTATATCCCGCACAAACCCATTTATTACACAAATATATCCCATTCAATTTGCATAAAAATAAAGCAATCTACATTATAATCTGCTTTTATTTTAACCATGGAATCACAGCTTAAGAATACATATTTTATTTAGAAATCCTTTCCACATTCAAGTGAATGCCATTCAAGGCAGACAGCAGGATGCTCTTCACATTGATCTGAATGGGTATCTCCGTCTGCGGGGCCACACTGATCTTGTAGCTCCTGATGAGGTAGGCCAAGCCCACGCAGGTCTGCATCAGACCAAAGCGAAGGCCAATACAGTTGCGGGGACCCTCACCAAAGGGCAGCCAGGTACACGAGGGCCTGGCGGCAATGGCCTCCTCCGTGAAGCGCTCCGGCTTGAATTTCTCCGGCTCCGGATAGATGTCCGGATCGTAGTGAATGCCCAGAGCCGGGATCACAACAATAGTGCCCTTGCCAATGAAGTACTTGGGGTCCTCGGGCGCAAAGTCCGTCTCGGTCATACGCGTGAGATGGGCCAGAACCGGGTATTTGCGAAGGGTTTCTGCAAGGAAAAGTAGGTCTTACTGTGGGTTTCTTTTTGGAAAGGTGAAAAGAAACCGGTTTTATTGGGAGATCTTGATGTGAGTTTACTTTTGGCAAAAGAGAAACCCAAATTCTCTCACCAAAACCTTAACGAAATCGGTTTCATTTGGTACTCACCCATGACCACCTGCTCCAGATACTTCATCTCCTTGATGCCCTCGTAGGTAAACTCATTGTTGTGCTTACCCAGCACACTGTTGATCTCCGCACGGAGCTTGTCCTGCACATCCTGGTGGCGTGCCAGCTCGTACAGGGCAAATCCCATGGTGGTGGAACTCGTCTCGAAACCGGCCACAAAGAAGATGAAGGCCTGGGCCAGCAGTTCGTTGAAGGAGAGACCGTCCTCCTTGTTGCCGGCCTGCTCCTTCTGGTACATCTCGATCAGGCTGTCCATGAAGTCATTGCGCTTCTCCTTGGTCTTCAGCCTGTAGTCGATGGTGTCCCTCACGATCTTGGTGTAGAAGTCCTCCACATCCTGGACGTTCAGTTTCAGACGCAGGCGACGCGACAGCTTGGGAAAGCCGAAGAGGAATATATCCAACAAACCGCCGTAGGCGTGTTCCGTGATCGCCCGCTTGCCCACCGTCACGAAATCCGCCTGGGGATTGTGCAAACTATTGCAGTCCAGCCCAAAGGCACAGTTGCCGATTACATCAGCGGTGTACCGTGCCACCAGATCGACGACCTCCAGAACCTGGCCGCCACTGGAAGCTCCAGAGTTGATTTTGCTGCTGAAAACCTTCTCCATTTCCTCACCCACCTTCACCACGATGGGGAACATGTGCTTCATCTTGCCCGACGTGAAGGTGGGCGTGAGCTTGTGCCGCAGGTGACGCCACTTCTGGCCCTCAATGCTGAACAGCGTGGCCGACAGCGGGTCATCGATCTCGTTGTAGAAGACGCCACGGTTCTCGAAGTGATTAAAGTCCTTGATCATCACCCGCTTCACCAGCTCCAGGTCGGTGATCACGGCCGTGCGGGTGAAGAAGAAAAAGAAGCCGGCGAAGGGGTAATCCGAATTCTTGTACTTGAGGTAATAATCCCGAAAGATCTTGGCAATGTGTCGGGTCTTGTTCCAATCCTTGATGTTGCCGAAGAACGGATGGGGCACATCGTGCGGAATACCCCGGCGCTGCCAATAGCCCATACGTCGCCGGGCGGCAAACAGCAGCAGCGACACCGCAATGGCAACCAGCGTCAGTAACAGCGACATTTCTCCAGCAGGTTCCGCTCTGAACTGAGTTCCAGAGTCGCCAACTACGACGTTTATAAGGGGAAACCACTCTCTTTTGCACTGAAAATTGCGAAATGCGTTGTTTGATACGAGTTATCGTTGATAAACTCGTTAATTTCGGGCCCGGAGAGAGCTTCCAAAGCAAATTCTTTGTAATTCTGATGTCTGTCTAAGTAATAAAATGTATACAATATAAGAGAATTCGGTCTACATAAAGAGAGTAATAATAAATAAATAAATTCGGGTTTACAGAAAGAGCAACAGCTGGCGGTCTTCATGATAAACAAAACAAATTACGTAATCGTGTTTATACACACAGACAAGAACAGATCCAATTAAAATTTTGGAATTTATATAAATATTTGTGTGCTCACTAAAGCATGAAAATATACACTCAAACAAAATAAGATAATTTTAGAGGTTTAAAAAATCAAATCAAGATCAATGTTCTACAGTTTGTAATTTTAAATAAATGCCAGTAATCATTGGCAGACACTTTTAACTATTATCAGTTAATACGGCTCTCACCTGGCGAAATACGAGTTTCCCCACTGCTTTCCAAGAGAATCCATGTTCATACCTGTGTACTTGTGTAGATATCACCACTACCTAGCACAAAATAATCAAATAACTAACCTAGATTACTCAAGAAAAGGTCAACTACGTAGATTGATAAGCAAATCTATTATATTTTTTATTAAATCGGTTTAAAATGCACAAAAGAACACTATCTCCTCACTTGGCTCAGCTCCTGGACCTTCAGGTATATGCCATTGGCCGGGCACAGCAGTACATTCGACTTTACAAACTCAATTTTGGACTCGGTGCGCGGACACACGCTAAAGTGGAAGCTCCTGAGCAAGTTCACCAGGCCAATGGTCGTCTGCATCTTGCCGAATCTCATGCCGATGCAGTTGCGTGGTCCATCGCCAAAGGGCAGCCAGGAGGCAGTGGGACGCTGGGCCAGCTGATCGGCCAGAAAGCGTTCCGGTATGAACTTGTGGGGTTCAGGATACACGGCAGGATCATGATGGATGCCATAAACAGGAATCAGCAGCATCTGGCCGGGCTCTATGTAGAAGTGACGATCACCTTTGGCGGCATACAGATGACGGGAGATCCGAGTGAGTTGCGGGAGTATGGGGTACTTTCGAAGGGTTTCTATGGGAATATTATAAACATATATTTATTGATGAAATAAATAAAAATATGCTAAATAATAAAAATATTATAATAATATTTTTCCTATATTTATATCTCTTTTAAATAGCTTTAAAACTAGAAAATCTTTATAAATGTAGGAAGTATACGGCTTTTTAGCGCGATTTTAGGTAGCAATTTTATGAGTGTAGGAAACCCATTCGAAAGTGAATATCTTGTAAAAAGTCTAAATTCTTTTAGATCTTTCTAGGTGTCTAGGGTTTTAAGGGAAACCTACTTACTATAGAAAATTAGACAAACAAATTAGCTAAGCAAACAATAGATTTCAAGAAGTTTAGTTGTTTTCTCTATTTTTTGTTAAAAACTACTTTGTGCTTTTTTTTCAATATAATTTAATTTTAATAATCTATTATTACCTGCTATAACCAGCTCCATGTAGCGCAGCTCCTGCATCGATTCATAGGTGAATTCCCCCTGATGCAGCCTCAAGGCCTCGTCGATTTCCTGGCGAAGCTTCTCCTGAAGCTCCGGCTGCTTGGCCAACTCGTAGAGGGCAAAGCCCAAGGTGTTAGCGGAGGTGTCGAAGCCCGCTGCAAAGAAGATGAACGCCTGGGCGGCCATCTCCTCCAGGGTGAGCTCACCCCGCTGCTTCATCTCGATGAGCAGGTTCATGAAATCATTTCTCACAATGCCCTGCTCCTCCCTTTGGCGCACCGTTTCCCGGACGATGCCCACATAAAAGTCCGTGATATCCTGATGGATCTGGCACATGCGCAGCATCCTGGCCAGATCGGGAAAGCTCTCGATGAAGCCATCGATTAGCTTGCAGTGTCGTCGCTCCGCAAAGGCTCTCCTGCCCATAACGGCAAACTCCGCCTCCGGATTCCTCAGGCCGTTGCACTCCACCCCAAAGGCACAGCGCCCAATGACGTCGGAGGTGTATCGTCCCATCAGATCAGAGATCTCGAGGATGCCGCACATGGCATTATCGGCCAGCTCGCCGCACACCTGTCCCAGCTCCACGCCCACCTCGCACACCGTGGAGAACATGTACTTCATCTTGGCGGAACTGAAGGTGGGCGACATCTTCTGGCGCAACGGACGCCACTTGGGTCCATCGATGCGGAACAGGTGCCCCGTCAGCGGGTCATCGCGTTCATTGTGGTACATTCCGCGATCCTCGAAGTTGGCAAAGTCCCTTATCAGAATCTGCTTGGCCAGTTCCAGGTCCAGGATCAGCACCACTGGGCGCAGCATTAGGAAGAAGCCCGCAAACGGTGCTCCACAATCCTTGAATCTCTCGTATAGAGGCGTCACGATGTCAATAAAGTGCTTCGACTTCCTGTAACCCTCCATGTTGCCCACGGGAAAGTGGCCGGGAACATTGTTGATCCCTCGGCGGGTCCAATAGCTGAAGCGCGTGCGCACAAACCAAAAGCCCACGGCCAGGGCGATCAGTAGGAGAGCCACCACGTCCAGCATCCTCGCGATGGGGTTTCACTTTCAACTAAACAGACGAACGAACGATCACGCTGCTCCAGTGGCTCCAGTCCGGGTTTATTCTAATCAGCTGCAGCCCCAATGTAAACAAGCCCGCCACCAGATAACCTCGTCGAAACCAAAGCCGCCTTTCAGTGGAACAATGTGGAATCGAGTCACGGGTCGGAGAGCTTTAAGCTGGGAACGGAGCAAGTGCATGGGACAGAGGGGAGCATGAGAAAAGTCCAATAAAAAATATATATACTACTTTTTTTTTATTTTAATAAAGCTAACTAATGGTTAAAAACTAAAAGCTAACTAGGAGATTTAGCTGCTATGGCCTACCGCTGAAATATATATTGTAAATTATATATAATTACAATTATAAATGTTTATTTAAAATATACGTATGAAGAGGATTAAAATTAAATTATATACATCGAAATTATCATAATATAATTAATAATTATATTTTACAGGATCGGAAATGCCCCTTCACTTCGTTACCACCTTCTGGCTGAAATTACATATATTACCCTCAAAGGAGTATTTAATTTAAATTTAAATAAATCTAAATATTTATCCATAATTTAATATGATCATTTTTGGGATAATTAAAACTTAAAATATAGTAACTAAGTCAAATTAATAAGCATATTGAATACTTTTTTTAATAAAATTTTTTTTATAATTTTGACACACTGACCTTTATTGTAGTATCCTGTAAGGGTTTACAAAGAAAAGAACATTTTAGACAACCCTGCCCCAATTCTAGCTGCTTTCAAACATACAGCTTGCCATGCGTTAACTGTCAGCTTTTGCCCGATTTTAGTATAAATAGCAGTTTCCTTTCCCTCAATAGCTCATTAGTCTCTGTCCTTCGTACTCGGCTAGTCATATCTTTTCTATTTTTTGATTTATTTGTTTTAATACGAAAGGTTTTTATTTTAAACTACAAAATATTTTATTTTTTATCATTATTTTTTTTTATCAAATTTAGACTTATTGATCTTGATGTTGTTCTTGTAACCTTGTGATTCGTTTTACTTGCTTTTTATTTTTATTAATTTCTTAAATAATTTATATATATTTTTTTTTAACCCGAACAGCTGAGGTCCTTGGAATTGCCCTCTTCGTTTCTTCAATAGACAAATCATTTATTTAATGATTAATTAATTTTTCATTATTTATATTTTTTTAACCCGAACAGCTGAGGTAGTTGTAGATCGGACTTCAAGATCTTAGACTCTTTAATTTCTTCAATAAACAAATCAAATATTTAATTTTTTAACCTGAACAGGTTTATGTGTTTTTGCTCAGTCTTAGGCTCGGTCTTAGGCTCAGTCTCTGACTTTTTAATTTCTTCAAACAATTTAATTTAATTATTTAATTTTTTTAACGCGAACAACTATGCTTAGGCTTTGGTCACGCCACAGTCTTTGAGTTTTTTTTTTTTTAATTTAACCGTTGTTTACCTTTTTTTATTTTGTTTAATTAATTTCTTCAATAATTAAATCAATTGTTTAATTTTTGTTAAGCCCGAACAGTTGTTGTCTTTACTACTGGCGGCGACTCCGGTCACACTGTACCTGAATTGTGCAATAGCTGTCGTTATTTTTGGTCTTTTTGGCCTTTTTTTTTTAAATTTATTAATTAAAGTGGAGACATGAGCGGGCGTCATGTGGGCAGGTGGTTAGCCCTAAGTGCCACTGCCATGGGCGCCTTCTACCTGGGCTCTCAGGTGGAGCGGCAAAGGCAAAACAACGAAGGCTGCAGCACAAGTCATTCTCGCCTCCCGGGATTGCCCACATTTGGAACCGTTTCGGCGGCCAGCTTGATTCCTGCCCAGGAGGGCAATGTGAGCTTGGCGGCGACTCCATCCCGGATTGGTCAGATCATGAAATACGGCTTCCCTGGACTGGACCACGTGCGCTCCCACTCAGACTACGTCCTGTCCTACGATCGCCGCAACCGAGTGCCTCACTGGGTGTTCGAGCACCTCACCGCCGAGTCCGTGGCCAAAAACGATGCCGTGGACCGCGCCAAGTGCGACTTCAAGCAGGACGAGAGCATACACCCCTTCTTCCGGTCGCAGAACACGGATTACCGGCGATCCGGCTACGATCGCGGACACATGGCTGCCGCGGGTAACCACCGGCTGCACCAGAAGCACTGCGAGGAGACCTTCTACCTGTCCAACATGGCGCCCCAGGTGGGTCAGGGCTTTAACCGCGACGCGTGGAACACCCTGGAGATGCACGTGCGCAAACTGACAAAGATCTATGCCAACGTGTACGTCTGCACGGGTCCACTGTACCTGCCACGCAAGGAGGACGACGGCAAGATGTACGTCAAGTACGAGGTCATCGGCTCCAACACGGTGGCCGTGCCCACTCATTTCTACAAGGTGGTGGTGGGCGAGTCCTCCGACCACAAGCTCCACATGGAAGCCTATGTGATGCCCAACCAAGTGATCAGCAACGACACCCCCATCAGTGTGTTCCAGGTGCCCCCGGAGACGGTGGAACGCTCCGCGGGGCTGCTCTTCTTCGACCAGATCAACCGCAAGCAACTGGCCACCATCAATGGCAAGAAGGTATAGCCGGAGAGTCTTAGTTTGGTTTTAGTGTATTTGACCAGGGATAGCCCCTCGATTAATGTAATTTTTCTTCTTTTCCAAAGAACTTGTGGATTAATAAAAGTAAACAAGTAATACAGATATACATAGAGATGAGGCGCTGCGCGGGTGTTGTTCGTGAGGAGAGATAGCAAGGCGAGGGGGATGTGAATCTGAAATCTGTCGGGTGCTGGCTGATGTGCGGTGTTAGTGGAGCGAGGACTCTGCATCTACATGCCGCCCTCGTTCTTGGAACGCACGTCGTCGATCTTGAGTATCATCTTGACGAGCTGCGTGGAGAGCAGGATCTGCTGCTTCTTCGAGTGCAGCGACTCCACCACGTTGTGGCTCTTCATGTCCGAATCACCCGTCAGCATGCAGTCCACGCCCAGGCTGGGCTTCTTCTCGGCCACCTGGCTGGCCTTCAGCTCCGACAGAGTCTCGACCGGATGCAGGCCGCTGTTCTCGGCCAGGGCCAGGGGAATGCTCTCCAGGGCCACGGAGAAGGCGCGGAATGCGTACTGCTCCAGTGTCGACAGCTGGTCGGCCTCCTTGGCCACCGCCAGGGAGCAGCTAATCTCGGCCGCTCCGCCGCCGTAAACGATCCGCGAATCCTTGACCAGCGAACGCACCACGCAGATGGCATCGTGGATGGAGCGCTTGGCCTCAGCGATGATCATCGCATTGCCGCCGCGCAAGAAGATGGTCACAGCCTTGGAGTTCTTGCACTCCTCGATGACCAGCATCTTGTCCTTGGATGTGCCAAAGGCTGGAAGGAAAAAATGCAAATTAAATTCCTTTCCCTTGATATTAACCAAAGCAGACACTCACCCATCTCCCGGACGAGACCGGCGCTGCCCAGTTTCTCGGGCGTAAGCTCCTCGAAGCGCGGCACAATGCGACCGCCGGTTGCGATGGCAATCAGTTCGATCTCCGGACCACCAACCCAGCGCACAGCTGGCAGTTCCTGCTGCAGCAACAGATGGTTGGCCTCGTCGTCGAAGCCCCACTGGCAGATGGCCAGGGTGGCGCCGGCGTCCTTAACCTGCTTCACCATCTGCGTGAACTTCTCCTGCTCGTATTCGCGCAGCGCCCTGTAATCCTCCGCGGAGGTGACATCGAGCTTATGCTTGGTCTTCGGCTTTGGGGGCTCGAACGGGCATGTGAGGATGGCCAGCTTGACGTTCTTTAGCTCCTTCGGCATCTGCGAGTGGCTGAGGGTCTTGTCCACAATGACGCCCTTCACCAGCATCGAGTCCTCCATGCGACCGCCGACCTTGGTCTCGATCTTGATGAGCTCGAAGTTCACGTCCTTCTTCTCGATGTCGGCCACATTCAGCACGGCATCCACAGCCATCTCGGCCATCTGACGGTGGCACTTGTTCACAATCTTGCTGCCCAGGGTTGTCATGGCGATCTGAACCAGGGGCTCCTTGTTGTTGGGGTCCACGGGAAAGGGCTGGGCAATCGCATCCAACTGCTTAATAGCGCACTGGGCGGCCAACTCGAAGCCATCGGCGATACGAATGGGATGGATGCCCCTATCGATCAGACCCTCTGCCTGCTCCAGCAGAGCTCCGGCCAAAACCACAACGCCGGTGGTTCCATCGCCGATCTCGTCGTCCTGCGACTGCGACAGCTGCACCATTAACTTGGCAATCTCGTGTTCCACCTCCATCAGCTTCATGATGGTGGCGCCGTCGTTGGTGACGGTCACATCGCCATCGGAGCTGACCATGATCTTGTCCAGACCCTTGGGACCCAGCGAGGTCTTCAGGGTGGAGGCGATCTGGCGGGCGGCCATAATGTGCGTCTGAGGGGGAAGGGAAATTATTAGTCTGAAATCTAAGGAGTCATGGATAGTACATGACTAGAGTAAGTTCATTGTCTTTTTAAAGGGAATTTGAAGTCTGCAAGCGAGTTCCCTCCCCGCTTCCCCTTAAAGTCAACAATTTTCACAGGGCGCGTGACTCAGCCGGCAAGACAGAAAAACATCTGTGCGGCATTTTAACCTCAAAATCGCCAAGAGCGTCAGGT
Source organism: Drosophila ogumai (assembly GCA_018904815.1). Classification (NCBI taxonomy): domain Eukaryota; kingdom Metazoa; phylum Arthropoda; class Insecta; order Diptera; family Drosophilidae; genus Drosophila; species Drosophila ogumai. The sequence continues at coordinate 2,049 of JAEIIJ010019288.1, read as the reverse complement.
TTGTTTAAATTTTTACTGCACAATGCAGTTAATGGACAAACACACATTTAAACTCTTAGCTCACACTTCAGACAGGATATTCCTGATATATTCATTAAACTTATCTACCGCCAGCAAATTCTAGACCGGCTTTGGGGAACATCTGGAACATTCTACAGCCGATGCGTCATTGTCAGGGCTCTTAGCGGCGAATGGCTTGAATGAAAGCCCTTTTCCAGGATATCCGCTGATCCAGGACTCGAAATCCACTCGCCTGCAGACAAGAGGTCCCTGTTTCATTTACCTTTATGGCATCTGTTCCTGTGATGCGCTTCTGGCGCTCCTGGTCGCGCAGGATGATGAAAGGGCGACCATATTCGTCGAAGGCGAACGTTCCGGGAAAGGCGCTCATGGTTTTCGAGTTAAAAGGATTGAGGATTCGCACGTTTTTCCAAGATTTGTTTTCCCGAGTTCTTTCTAGCTTTCAAAACGAATACGGCAGACCCTAAAAAGCCCCAAACGCGTATCGGTTAGGGTTGTTGGTCAAAATACCAGACTTTTCGTGTACGAGCGACCAAAAGTGCCAGATCGGCTCCATACAAATACACCGTTAAAATACTAAAAAATACCAGCCGACGACTATAAAACGAAGGCGAGGTTAGGCATTTTGCACAGTTTTCCAGTTGGGAATTTTCGCCAGTTTTCTTCAAAACACCAACCAAGTTCAACTCGTTTTTCAGTGCGTTAAATTGCAACCATTAAAAGTGAAAATGCCATCCAATATGAATAATAAACTGTAAGTAGTGGCTTCCTCTGGTCGTCACACGCAAAGAGAAAAAGTGCAAGTCGATTTTGTAGTGCGAAGAAAAGAGAAATGAAAAATCAAAAATAGTGTGTGGAGTCGAGTACACGACCCCTTTTGCAATTGGTGGCTTGGTCTTGGTTGTGGTTTGTAGTGTAAAATTTAAGTGTAACCTGCTAATCGGTGTTGGTTTATTTTTCACCTACGTGCACACACACATGCGTGCGCGTGCAGCTGTGTGCGTTATTTTTTTTTTCTGGCAATCTGTGACGCACACAGAAAACACAAAAGGAACGGAGAAAACAATTAATGAAATCTGTGCCCCTGTTTGTGTGGTGGCACGTTTCGTAAGTAAAGTAAACAATTGATTTCAACCCACACAATGAAATTTAATTTTTTACTTTATTTTTGCCTATTTATTTGTTGTTTTTCTGCTCAGCCAAGATGGCGCTCTGCGTTGCCACCCTGGCGGCAGATTCTGATTTCTTTTGTTGATTGTAAACACAAATAAATAAAAAATTACTCTTGAGGAGCATCCGCTCGGCATAAAACCTGTATTAATCTCTTTGTTTGCAGGCATTGTTTAATTAATTAATTAGCGCCAGAGACACATCACGCTGTGAAATCTGGCAACGCTGCGCTCTCTTTTATTTACAGTTTGACCCCATCCAAGTGGAGAACCCCAAACATGTGTGTGTTTCTCTATTCTTTGTTTACCAGGTTCGCTTCTTTTTGGAATTTGGCATTTACCCAAGCGAGTCTTATGCCTTATGCAATCAATTGGATTAAGTGCGCCGCAACAAACTGGTCTTCACCGTTATTTTACGGCTTTCCGCCATTTGGTCCAAGTTTGGAAGTGCCTAGAAAATGCTTCCCTTGTCATTTCTGCATGCATCATTATGTCATAACAACCACATACACAAAAACACACTCACACTCGGGAGAGTAATTGTGGTAAACAAGGGAAAATTCCACTCGCCAATGCATTTTGCTTTGTTTTTGTATGTGGCAAGCGAGATAGGTGGTGGGAGGGAGACAACTATATACGACAGATATTGGGTCATCGGCTCGCTTCTAGCAGCTTCTTTCGCCGCATCCGCTTTGTCCTCCTTTCGCGCTCGCATCTGCCTCACTCCCCTCGTTTGCATTAATCTTATCAGAGATGGTATCTCTTATCGGAGGCTCTATTGTTATAGCACAACCATATACTAGTGCTGGCAAAACATCGGAGCACTATCGATACTATCGATGTTTACATATTTTTTCAG
>JAEIIJ010019282.1:0-14584 GCA_018904815.1 Drosophila ogumai | reverse complement strand
TCCAGCTGAACCACAAAGCCTAATTCAATAATGGCCGCAAGCGACAATGCCTAGACACAAAAAATTGGCAACAATTTAAAGTGTAACCGCAGGCGTTGTCCGTACATTTTTTCAGCCGCTCACTGGGTGCCTATTTCCATTTTTGCAGTTGTCAGCTGAAAGGGAAACAATTTTTTTGTACGGCCAAACATAAAACGAGAAAGCCAAACAATTTTTGTTGAGGCGTTGCAATTAATAAAGGCCGCAACCACACACAGACACACACACACACATACACATGTAGGCGGGTGGAAGGACACAGGACATTGACACGGCAACAACAAGGAGTAACAACTTGCAGCTTGTCCAGACGATTGCCGCAAAAAGCAACGAGGCAGGACCCACAAAAAAATTGCGGAAAGAAGGCGTTGACCATAGACTTGCTTGCAACTGAAGGCACATAAATTAGGGGCGTGTCGGGCGGCGCAACAAACAAACACGGCCGCACAAATACACTGAGGAAAGTGGGTGGGCTGTGAGTAATTAAAGCAACAAAAATATACAATTCTTTAACATTTTATTATTAAAATACATTTATTTTTCAATCTAAAAGGAAGTTAGTTAAAATTAATTTCTAAAAAAGTATCAATTATTCCCCTCTGTGCACACAAATACACTGCTCGCACTACATCTACCCTCCTCTACCCTCTTTTATTTTTCGGAGGGGCGTGTTGCCGGCTGGCTGAGTAAATCTTCAATGTTGTTGCACAGGCGATAAGAAAAGATAAATGAGGCTTTAATGCAAAATAAATTAAGCACTTGTCGTGAGTATTTCGGGTGGGGCGCCACCAGGAATGACATTTGATTATCAGGCGGTTGCAGGGCGACTGCCGCGCGACTTCAGCGCGACTTTAGCCGCGCGCGAGCATTGAATAAATCAATGCCAGCTCTGACGTACACATTTGTTGTGCGGCTTTTGAGTGCTGCCGGGGCGAGTGTGTGTGTGTGGAGGCATAATCCTGCCATCCAGCTGCGCTTTAATTAAACCCGGTCGAGGGGAATGGCATTTCTGCCAAGGGTTTAAGGTGCGTCTACAAGAGGGCTATGTGCCAAAAAAAGCAGACTATAAATTCCAAAGCATGGCAAACCATTTTACCTTTTTGTTTTAAGAAAATAATGGGTTGCTAACTTAAGTGAATTTGCTTTCAACTTCATCCTTAAATTTAAGGCCTCCGGGCTTGGTGTATTTATAAATAATTTATATACAAATTTAATTAAAAATCTCATTCTCGGTAACATAAATAATTTGTCCAGTAGTGTTTACACATTATTTTTCAAGCTCTCCCTCTCCTTATGAAGAATGTCAAATGTGAAATCTGTCGTTATTTCTCAATCACTTTAATGAGACCTTACACACGCGATGGCCTCTTACCCAATTAGGAGCACATTTCCATTCGAAAAATACATATTTCTGCTGTCTGTTTGCTCGTCTCCTGGCCCGGGGCCTGTTTACCTGCCCGTATGTAAATACGAAATTTACTTTTCATTAAAATAAATGAATTGCCCACACATGCCATCGGCTTTTTTCGCTGCTTCCATTCATTTCACTTGGAGGTCCTGTGCATGCATATTAAATGGCTGGTGTGACTGTTTTATTGGTTTATGCTCGAGCCGCTTCGAGGGGCTGGGGAGCGATTGCTGTAAGCTCGCGTGTTGTCAAGTGATTAGCAGCTACTACGACGACCCCGAGTGTGTGTGATCCTTATCTAAGCCATTTAAGAGCAGACGTCCTGGCGTCCAGTAAGCCATAAAGCGTTGGACGCAATTAGCGGCTGTCTGGGAAGTTAAGCCCAAATCCAGACGGATTTAAAATAATATTTTAACACCCTTTCAGAGAGAAGTACTATTTCGTAAGGCAGTTGGATATGCCTGTGATAAAAATTTAAATATACAAAATTAATTCAATGAATTATAATACTTTATTTAATTTATTTAAATACATTAATTTATTATCTTGAAAACTAATACTTTATAACCTATGTTCTTTTATACATTTTTTAAGTTACTAAAAGAGTATTCAAATGCCAGCTTTATTTTGCCCGTTAATAAACATTTTTCCTAATTTTTAATCATTTTCTCTTGACGCTGCATTGCTAATGACAGAATTAATGTATGCAAAACTTGAAGCTTTCGCTTAGTTTGATGGTTATTTCATTTTGTTGTTTCAGTGATAATTGCACAGCGGATGGTTTTTGTCATATGCTATAAATTAATTAAATTGTTCATTTCCGCTATTTAATTAAATGGCGACGGCGGCAAAAAACGAAGCGTAAAAAAACGGGGACTCTGCATGTAATTTTCAATTCAATATTCAATTAAAATGACAAGCAATAAGAACTCATTACGAAAAATGTGTTACTTTATGGATGTGCGGGAAAATAGGGGATTGCTTTTAAATATATTAAATATGTTTGGGCTTAGCAATACGCTGTATTTTAAGGATATTTAAAACCAGTAAAAACTAATAAAATTATATTCTATCGCCATGTGGAATTAGTAACTACTCTCATAGCAAAAGCAATGTTTATACTTATAAATTAATGACACGAAAAAGTAGTAGCATTTCCTTAATTTATATATTTTACACTCCACGACGACCTTGTCTTATATGCCTTGTGTGTTTAAATTTGTTCTTTATATTTTTTTACAGCCGCAGCACAACACTTGAAAGCATTTGCATCCAAATTGAATAATTTGCATAGCCTAGTTGCGGTTTCAAAAGCTAGATGGCAACGCCCGGGGCCACGCAACATGCATTTTAGTCAATTAAATTTGCCACAATTGCTAGATATTAAACTGACATTACTTCGCATTGTGGAGAGCGAAGCGAATTAATTGCATGTCAAACAACAATTGATGGGAATTCATGTCGATGAATTCCGAGTCCCATCGGAATCCAGGCTTAAATGTGCCCCTGTTTTTGGGGTATAACAAGGGAGCACACATGTGTGCCATCTTGTGTGCCCTCTCCCCCGGTTTTTGTGCCCTGATCCTCCTGCTATTTGCTTGGGTGTCTTGTGTTGCTTACGACCTCAATTACATGCGCAAATAAACTGCAACAAACATTTGCCAAGAACTCATCACTCGAGTGTCCACAGCCCACCTGGTCACCCTTCCCACCTAGTGCCCTTCTTCTCGGGTCCTTTTTCCCTTTGCCAGTGTGTGTTTCTGTGGTGTGGCATTAGAATTTCTATGCAAATGTCCTTGTCACATTTGGGGAATTTATTTGAAAATACACGATGCCGCTCTCAAGTGAGCTGTGTGTGTGTGTGTGCGAGTGTGCCAGTGTAACCCATACACCCATACATATTCGTGATAATAAGCAACCAAAAATGGAGTTTTGATGTGTTACCAAAAACGTTTTCGCTTTCAGTTATATCACAAGCAGAATCAAATTTATGACTAAGTACGAAGTAACAACTCTTTTACCCTTGCCTATCAGTTGTTTTCATCATTTTCATGTTTCTATAAAAGGTTTTCCTCTGCTATTCCACTCGAGATTATGTTGTATTTTGTTTAGTTGTTAAAAAGAATGGAAGCCCCTGAATAGCTGATTTCTAAAGGGTTATAAAAATAGGATTTTTCATTTAATAAAATTTACTTTGCTTGTCTTTTTTTTAATACTTTAAGTATTGTTGAAATTTGTAAAAGAAATTACATTTCGGAACTTGGCCCCGTGTACAATTTGGTTTCCATGATTTGCGTGCGAATTTCGGCTGAAAAGCAAACCAAAATTGTAAAGAAAAAATTTCCCAAACACACACACACACACTGAGTTCCATTTATGACACACTGTGACCTTCTTGGCTGTGCATAATTTCGATGGTTTGTTGGGGTTTCCTGCGCCTAATTGCAAGCATGCAACATGCCGCACAACTGCTCATCGATTGCATGCCCCGTAAATCCTGGCCAGTCTCTGGGTAACTTTCGGACTCGAGCCCGGGATTCGGGCTAACTGCACCGTCTGGTTTGGGGTCAGCGTTGGACTAGGTCTGGCCCAAATGCGGCCAAGGGGCGCCGGACATTAATTTCATATTATCAGTGGCCCGGCGGCTATAAAACGAGAGACCCGAGCGCAACTTATGGCCTGTTGTGGCAGCGCCAAAAAAAAGAAGTTCTCGAATTAAGTAATTTCGACTATAAGCTACTACTTAATAGTAAAAACTAGACTAATATTAAATAGGCTAACAAATTTTTATGCTTCAATTTAAGGTGATATATTAAGAACCAAATGTCAAGTAATAATCTTCCTTATAAAAGAACATGAAATTAATTTTTTTAATGCCCTTTTGTACATTATCTCTTATCAACACTTAATTAAATTATGTTTAATTGGTGACAATCATTACCTTTGACCCTATATACCCGCCTAATCTGCGGATACCTTGTGTAGAAAACTGAAAAGAAATGGGTAAAGTCTAGCGTACTTCTGGGACCTCGATTTAATGGCAAAAAACAGAGCCGGACTCGAATTGGAGCCGGGGCCAAAGCAAGTACCAGAGCATTACCTTCGTCCCTGCATGCCCTACCCCTGGCCTCCGATTTTCGCAGCCAGCTTTTCACTGCTTCTCGGGCAGAGGAAACTTTTACTAGCGCGCATTTTCAATGAGCTCACGTGCTCACTCTCTCTCTCTCTCACTTTCGGCTCTCTACCTCGGCGGACACAATTTCACACCGAAATGATTTTCAAAGGGTTAACACACACACACACACACAGAGTCGACTCGCACCCAGTTTTCCACCTGCTCCACCTGGTCTCGTGGAAATTTGAACGCTGAAAGATGCAAATTTACTATGCTCCAAAGTCGAAATAAATATTAAAGTGCAATAAGGTGGGCCGGTCTCGAGGACGAAGGACGCAGGACCTCTGGTCAGCCCCACTCCCTGGGAATTAACGTTTGCACTGGCTTTACGGCTAAGACGCTGGCCTGGTTCGTTTCGTTTCGGGGCCATAAAACTTGTTCATTCATAAATCATGCACAAAATTATTATCATTATGAAACTTGCCTTTCAGTATCATCTGAAGGAATGGGAGCAAAAAAGGACTCGAGGGCAAAGGGTTAAGCACGTCGGGCGAAGACTTTCCATCTCCTCCGCCCATTTCCCTACTTTCTTCATATTTTTTCTCGACTCCTGTCCCTGCGTTGGGTCTCGTTTTTTCAATTTTTCAACATCAAGCTCGTTTGGCTTTTACTATGTATGACAAAAGAAAAATGAATGTTGCATAGATTGGCGGCCTGGAGATTTTCTTTGTTCCCTAACTTCCTAAATTTTCGCTTCTTTTCGTCGGTTTTTCATCATGACATTTGTAAGCTAGCAGGTTACTTTGATAATTTTACACTTAATTTCATTTAAGTTGTCTTGTCTTTAGTTGTGTCGTCTAGTTGAAGCTTCCTTTCAGAGGGTTAAATTTCAGCCAAACGATGCTCTTCAATCTTGGCCAACTTTTTAGCCAAGATTTTCCTCCTACAAAGCTTAGGCACATAACAAGTTTATTTTGTTATTGATATGCAGCCGGAAGTTTCTGTTTTCCTGCGGAGCACCAACCCAAGAGTAAAGCGGAACTGACTCTGTTGGTCTAAGGAGGGATATGTTGTACGATTTTTATAAAATATCCTAGCATTATTAAAAAAATATATAATATATAATTCTAGCTGTTAGCCAAGGCTGATACTCACCAAGTAGCAGTTCGAAACCCATTTAATTCCCACTCGCATTTCAACAACATTTGCGAAATGCAAGTAGAGCTCAAGTTTTTGCCGGTGTCGAGTGCATAAATCTTGCACTGTTTGCGAATTACTTAGGGCTAAGAACGAAGGGCGAAGGAAACTTTTCAGCGAAGAACAAGGAACCCAGTCACGCCTACGCCAGAAGCTGCCAATGTTTTCAATACTCCCACTCCATCCACCAGCCACATCCATGCAAATCCCCTTCCGAAACCCAATCCCTGCTTCTTCCTGAGTATGCAAAATAGCAACAAGCGCATTGTGAACACGGAAATTGAATCGAAAAGCTGGGTTCTTGTTGCAGTTTTGCCGGAGCTGCGAGCTAACAAAAATACTCTTGCTATAAAGTTAAGAAAAACATCAACTAGTGTAAGATGGAGCTGGGGAGGAAAAACTCGCAGGATCTGGGGTGTTGGGGAATGCCAACGATTGGTATTAGTGCCCCTTCAAAGGATGCTCACCCTCCTATTTTTAACAGTTTTTTTCAAACATACATCTCCTGCTGCAATCTTAAGTTGTGGGTTTCTACGCAGTTGAAAATGTAGCAAAGCAAAGCAAAAACTTGAACAAATTCAACAAATTGTAACGGCATTTGTATTATAATAAACAAAAGCCACTGCTCTTTATAAAGCCTTCGTTTAACTAGTTAGTAGGTTTATTTTTTGAAAAAAGAAATGATGAAAATTAAATTTGTTTTGTAACTTTATTAGTATTCCTTTACTATTTTCCAGCTCCTGTAAGTGGAATGCAATTTTTAAATCCTTTGTCCAAACTATTTCAGCAACAATTTCTTATTTGCTGTTATTGCAGTTGTTATTTTGTACCAAATAGTAGTTATCCTGCTAGACTAGCTGCAACTTTATTTAAATTTAAAGCCGTATTTTAGTTTCGCTATTGGCAGCAAGTAAACTGAGAGATCAGATTCTGCATAAGCAAATTAGAAAAACTTAAAGAAAATATTCATTTTAAAAGAAGAACAATGAATACATCCATACTTCTTTACCAATAAAGAAGTTTTAAAACAGTTTTTATATTGGTTTATGATGTGGCAAGGCAATCATTTAATAATCAAATTTAATTGCCAGCAAATGTCGCATTTCCCACTTTATTTTGTATCAATTTCTAATTAGCTGGACACGTGGCTTTCCGATAAAATTTATTGCTGTCACTTGACTGGGGCGTTGACCCAAAAATGTGGCTCTAAAATAGATGTGTAGGTTTTAGGTTGCCCAACTCACGCACGTGGGGGAATATGATATGGTCTCTGTTCTAGGACCCCCTGGGATCTTTCAGAGACAATTTAGTGAAAAGGGTATAAGATGGGGAGAGAATTAAATATACAATTTCAGTCCTATTTTGAAAGTTAATGCACTCGAAAAAATCATATATAACTACGTTTATGCTATAAGTATTATAAAATTATATAAATATGAAAGCATAAAATCTAATCACGATTTTCTTATTCTTTAAAAAAAATATTTGAATAATATTGTCGGTGTATGCAAAGCACACTGGGCTTGAATTACTGGACACAGGATAAGACAGCGTGCCCTGGGTGACATTGAATTTAAGGCATGCCGACAGCTCTGACATGTGCCTATTTATTCATTTTCCCGCCGGCCCTCGCCTTCCCCAGAGAACTGGTCTGTGCATCTCGGTTCCTGTCAATTATGAGTGGAGGAAGGAGAACACGGCTCGAGGATCCTGGGTATTCAACGCAGCTGCCAAAAATTATTACATCAACTAATTGCAATTGGTAGTGAGTGGGTGGAGGTGGAGGTGGATGTGGAGGAGGTCTTGCAGGACTCCTCGGGACCCAGAAAAAGTTGAGCGCAAATGAGGCAAAAACCGTGGCATACTTTCCGGCGCCCGTCCTTCTGATGCTGATGCTGATGCCTTCGCTCTCATCCGCAAGTGTGTGTTTGTGTTGGCTTGTTTGCGAGCGCTTAAAGGCAAGGCAAACCATGTCAATGACATCTGACACGTGACCCTTTTCCCCTTTTCACAATCTCCACAAGCACACACACACACTCACTCGCTTGTGCACACGCACATAGCCACACACACTCAGGCCGAGGCAGTCATAAAGCAATAACCATAAACATTTTGTAAGGGTATCCAAAAGTTGTCCCTACTCACAGCAGTGTATCTGGAGTTGGCAAAAGGTATGACAGACAGGTAAAAGATTTCTTTGTGACTTTAAAATAAATAATAAATAAATTAAATAATAATAATAATTCTTAGTATTCTTTTACTTAATATTTATATTTAATCATCCAGAAGTACCTTTTATTTTTTATGTATTTTCCCAGCTAATAGGTGTTCCCTTGTCTGGAAACCATAATGCCCCCTCTTGGCCTAAAGTTAGTTTTTTTCGGGGGTCGTTCCAACGTGATTAGATGCGATTGTGCGCGCAATTGAGCGAAATTGATGGCAATGCCATTAAAAGGTATGGCTGGTCATGCCTTTCCCTGGCACCACGCCCCACAGCGCTCACCCAGCGACCCTTGCTTTTCCGCTAAACGCTGCATTGGTTTCACTTACGACGTCACCATCAGCCCTGCTGCCATCGCCATCGTCGTTCATAATTAATTTTCTAGTGAATTTACTTTCATGGCATTTTGGTTGGCTGAGAGCAAGCACCCTCCGCCATTCCTTGTGGGCGCATAAAAGTTGTTTCAGCTGCGGCATTTATTTTAATTTGAAAACTATTTCCCTCGCTCCGGTTACGCGTCGCCCTCTGCTCTCAGGCTCATTATTTTCGCATGACTTTAGTTGGATTTTTATTACACAGTTCGCCGGGATATTGCGTATACGCAGCGTCCGCGGCCGCTTTCGTTTTAATTTGTATATGGCATGTGTTCGGTTCGGTTCGAGGCCCGAATCCAAATCAGTTATAAATATTAGCACACAGCCAGCCGCGGTAATGGCAGCATAATTATATGGCGTGCCAGCGCTTTTTCTTTTTTTTTGGCTAGCCAACTTTTTGATATCCTGTGCAAAAGATCGGCGCTCGCCTAAGGGCTGGGAGGCCCGCGGGCCATGTAAATACGTATCCGAATGCCCGGCGTAGTTAAGCGCGCAAATTATTTGCACGAAAATATTTGTATGTCCCTAGGACTGGAGGCCGCCGGGCCACTTCCGGAAAAGTCGCACAACTTGCCACTTGGCGTGTGTGGCGCCCATTTCGCTCCTCGGGGAGTCGTTGCCCCAGCCAACAGGAATCGGAAAGCGGCTAAGAACGAAGCAGGCAAGAGTCAGTGGTGACGGGTTTACTTGTTTTCTTTTTTAGAGATAATAATCTGTATTAAAAGCTAATAGAAACTTGAGACATTTTAGGTGAAGCCCAGTAATTTACAATTATTTATTGTAAATAAGTCTAAATATATTAAAGACAAGTGCTTAGTAAATATTTACAACCTAAAGAATCTATCTTAGTCAAAAAATCGACAACTTAGCTGCACTGAGGTAAAACAAAAGGTAAAATAAAATTGAAAAGTGGCCCAGTATCAAAAGACGGGGGCACTGTTTCTGCCGCCCGCCAATTACCTTTGATTGGTCACTTAAGTCGAGTTCGCGTTCCTGGATCGTGTTTTATTGGAAAATGATTTATGGGGAAGTTATGTGGTAGACCCAAGGTCAGTCAGCAAATAAACGTGAAATTTGGCAGTTATTCAACGTGAAATTTAAACGCAACGGATCAGGGTTCGCTCTGGGGTTCCTTGAGAACTTCAGTGCTGTTCTTGATCTTCTCCTTCTGGTATCTGGGTGTTTGCAAAGCGATCTTGGCCTCGAAGAACAGCTTGGCCCCGGTCACGCCCACCTGGGCAACGTCGACCCTATCGTTGATGACAAACTGGCCCTTCTCGCGCTGATGCAGCCGCCACTTGAGCGGCACCAGGCGATGCTTCAAGGAGCCGAAGATGAGCAGCGCCTCGCTGAAGTTAAGTCGCTCCTCCGAGCCCCCCACCACTTGGGCCATTATCTTTTTGGCCTTCAAGTGGGTTTGCGGCATCTCCAGGATCTCGAGGAATCTCTTCAGCTCGCACAGTGATATATACCCGTTTTTGTCATCGTCCACTTGCTTGAAGGCCGACAGGGCCACATCGATATCGGAACGCCTGAAATAGGGCCAACAATTGTTGTTGATTTCAAAGCCGATTTCCCTATCGCGGCTGTTGGGGGTAAGGCTCAGGGATCTGCCCTTCATTACGCTACTGGCGGAAGAGGAATGTCTAAGCTTAAAGTCGGAGAAGGTGGTCTCCAAGTCCTGCTCGAGGTCCAGATCAACGGGGCTTCTCACGTTTAATGTGGACGAGCGACGGTCTCTCTTGCAAATCGATGCCCGGAGACGCTCATAGGAGGAGCAGGAAAGGAAGGACGAGGGGCAACTCAGGTCGTCCGTATCGCCACAGCCTTCTTGAAGTGGTAGCTCTTCCCGTGAGTGACTGTGCTTCTGCGGAGCTTGGCTAATAAAGGACGAATCACCACTGCTTTCTGGACTTTGGAATTCCTTGAAAGACTCAGACTCCTCAGGATCTTCTCTGGGCTCCTCGTCCTTCACAGCCTGTGACAAGTCCTTCTCGGTTTCCGTTGCTTTCTCCTGCTGCTCCTCAGCAGTTTCCTTTAGCTCATTCTGCTCCTTAAACTCCTCCGTTAGCTTTTCCAGTTCTATTTCCAGTTCGGTATGAAGCGAAATGTGACTGTTGTTCGGCGTTGCTGCTGAGATCTCGAACTTTCTCCAGACGATGCTGTCTGCCTCTGACATGATCTGCGGTTGCAGCGAAAGATGCCCAGAGTTTTACTCAAAAGAGATACAAAATTATAAATGTACAATATACAAGTGTTTTCTTATCTGGTTCCCGTACGAATCTGGTTTTGAGGGCTTTGAATTCCAGCTGACAGCCCAGAATATGAAAGGTTAGTAGTCGAAATACTATTTTAAACTTTTGAAAGGATTCTTACAAAAAATACCTTCAGATGTAGGAAGTTTTCAATAATTAGGTAACGGTGCACTAATCTATTAAAACTTCATTATTTTTTGGACACCAAAAAAATAAAAATCAATCATCTTGGGGGTTTTCCCTCATTAAGCCCTTGGCATTTGGCTTTGGTATTTCCCCTTATTGCGGTTTTGGGGACGATGTCCCTGTCCACTTGAGATTAATGGCTGAGGACGAATTTCGGCACGTTCCTGTTAACATGCCATGGCCATAAACAGTTAATTAAGCTTTTATTGGTTACTCTTTTTGTTTGGCTTTCGGTCCGGCTGGCTGACATTTCACGTTTTATTTGTCAAACAAGCGGCCAAAAAAGTGACGACCATAAACGGCGGCCCAACCGCTTTTCGGCCGTGGCTGTGGTCTCCGTGGTGCCTCCGAGTTGCCGAGGAGCTATTTGCCGTGTTCCCTCCCATGCGCTTTTTTCGCTGGCTTTCCCAGCTTTCCCGGCTTTCCCGGCTTATTTATTCACTCATTTCGTGTGCAAAAATATTTGGTGATAACGAGCTGGCAGCCCACGGCGACTTGTCATGTTTAAACCACATTTATTTGCCGGCGACAATAAAAAAGTGTACGTCGACGTACAAGCAAACATATATACACGATTTTTTGTTTCGTGAATATTTTTTGTATTTATTTTTCTGGGTTAGCAGCGAGAAATGTCAGGACAAAGTTGCGGGCTTCGGCATTTAATTTACATAGCAAAGTTTTCCTTATTTCGAGAATGCTGATTATAAAATTGCCGTCGAAATGGGAGCTGGTAAAGCAGGCTGGCAACTGGGTTAAGCGAAACTGTAGGGCCACAAGCATCGACGGCCAGATAAAACGCCAAAAAACCGAATACTTTGTCCCCAAAAAAATGGGGGAGGACTGCCGAAAGTTGTGCAGCTCTTTAATCAGGCCCACAAACACATGCAGAAATTGGTCGAATTATATGCCACAATGGCCTCGTATACTGAGAAAAAAAAGCGGTGGCTACAATTAGATAACTATTTCGTACACATGGCGAAGGATTTTGAAAGGTTAGTAATATTTAAAAATATTTTTCTTTATAAAAAAAATGTAATAACTACACTATTTATCAAATGTTTAATATATTACGACTTCATTTTATTACCAATATTTATTCTTCTTATTTTATATTACATATATTATTCTCTTCTTTTCCATTTTTTGGCAAAAGTACTCAAGAAAGATTCGCGGGACTTTTCGTATCGGAAGCAAGCCTCCTTTCTGGCAGGAGAAACTTTTGCTTGGCCCAAAAGTGTCAAAACAACTGGCTGGCTGGGAGGCTGCTGCTTTTGGCCAAAGAAAGTGTAAGTTGTTGATTTCTTAAGCCAGTGCAAACAAAGGCGGAAACAGGGTCACTCACCCACCTCCGAGTGGTAGAGTCGCCCACAAAAACAGAGTTGGCCAATGGCCAAAAGTCATTTTTTGCCAATGCCTTCCGGACTTTTGGGCAGTTCATGAAAAACTGCAAGTGAAATTGAAATGCAGGCGGCTGGTGCATAAATTGCATGCCGGCAGCCGTGTAAATTCCGGGGGAAAACAAATAAAATCGCTGCCAGCCGGTCGATCATAATTAATGATGGTAGCCGGCACTTTTCTCTCTAATAAATCTCAATATAACTCAAGTGACTGTTACAGTCCGAACTCTGACATTTGATGGAAGGGTTGGTCCTCCGTTCTTTGGGTCCTGCAGCCATCGTTTGTCATGCTGCACGTAAGCTCCAGGAGGGTCCAGCTTAAAGCCCAAAACTCTTGGGCCAGGTCCAGCTTTCGCAGCACAAAAAAGAAGTATATATATTTGCTTTTTCCCTTTCTTTGGACTCGAAGGCCCAAATTGATTGCTTGAAAAATTTCAGCCTCATTCCCGGGCATCTTCAGTCATTCGGCGGAGTCCTGGCCTTTTTTCGGCCATTTATTTTTTTTTTGCCGTTTGGGATTTCACTTAATTGAAACCTTAAATGTTTTTACACTGCGTTTGCCTACAGGATGAAAGGAAGCCACATCTCAAATACACATTCACTCACACACACCACCGAGTTTTCAGATCCAGGATATGGTTTTTTGCGCGCTCACCAAAGCACACTTGTGCACACAGAAGCGGAGCAAACACACACGTATTGGCCAAGTCAATCAATCAAATTGGCATTCAACATTTACTGGACTTTGGTTAGCACTTTTTCGGGATTTTTCAGTGCACGAGATAGCCGAGAGTTGCAAGTGGCAGTTGACACACTTGACTCTTTTGAGCGGTGCATGAAAAAGTATTATTATTATTAATATTCAACCTTTGCACATATTTTCTTAATAATTTCAAGGAATTGGGAAACGTTCTCACGTTTTAATATATATTTTGCAATCTTAATCAAGCAGAACTCAAAGCCCTCTTAATTTTGTTTAACAGCAAGCTTTAGCTCTGATTAATACCTTTCAGGTTGTCCCTTTTACCAAGGCTACAAGAAAAAGTTTATTTTTTCCGAGAAGACCCAAAGCTAATTGTGAAAAATACGAGCAGTGTCTGTGATATTTTCGCAATTTTATATTCTCTTGCCACCCAAGAGTACGTTGACCTTTTGTTGGCAATTAAAGGGACCCCTTGAAGTGTTCATATAAAAAATTAAGCAATTTGGGTGTATACCGAATTTTTTCTAGTATATATTTGTATAGCCATTAAAGTCATAATTTCACATTAAATGCAGACGTGACTGCGGCGAGAAGCGGACCACCGAAATGTCCCAACGGGCGCCACATGAACCCAATTGAGGCAACCGCTTCTTGGCGGCAGTTTTCCTTTTTCTTTTTTTTGCGAGCTTTTCCCGCCAGCACAACAAACATTAATAAGTCAATTGACGTTTTGTTAACCCACCGGGGATGGCGGGCCAGCTGGCCGGGCAGTTCTTCATTTGAGTGGCAGCGACTCCCTGGCGACAGGGACATGCGTGTGCACACATTTATCCCAACGGGAGCTGCGACTAATTGCAATTTATGTACGCAATAAAACATTTGCCAAACGGCCGCCATTCGTTAAGGCAGCAGGTTATAAATTTATGAATAAAACAAAATCGACGACGGGCCCGTGTAGCTTTAATCAAGGCGTTGCCAGGACACCACCGGGCCCCCTGGTGACCTGCAGTCAATTGAAGTCAATGCTCAAATAATCACAGCACCGCCAGCCACGAAGCAGCAAAGCCACAAAGCAAGAGGGAAAAATTGATGGCCCGATTGGGTAAGCCGGAATTTGATTTAACGCGCGGAATCAGGGCATAAAGACCATTAAAAAATTTACTACTGCATTACACAGGGATCCGACGGAGAACACAAAATTTAACTGCCGCAGTCGTTACGCTCGAGGCATTAAAAGTAATCTGCTTAGCATTTTGCGGGAAATTATTCGACCGGTCGAAACAGGTGGCTAAGGGATAGGAGTGGCAAGGATTTTACTGGCGGAAAGGAGATGCTCTTCCTGCTCTTGGGAAGAGGGCATATTGAATCGCGTTTTAATTGTCGAATATGAAAGTGATTGTAATCTTTGCCTTGCTGAATTTTCATAAAATTAATTATGTCTTAAAATGCAATTTGTAATTTGTTGCTAATTTTCAAACTAATATCCTAATAACAATATTTAGAGATTTTCAAAGATATATAATTATTATTGCTATAAACCCTTTGTTGTATATTTTGAAAAGATCCTTACTCTGATAAACACATCTCAAAATAACTTTACTTTTTCCCATTTTGTCTCAACTATCACACTTTATATTAAAACAAGAAAGGAAGCTAACTTCGGCACGCCGAAGTTTGTATACCCTTGCA
>JAEIIJ010019278.1:0-21686 GCA_018904815.1 Drosophila ogumai | reverse complement strand
TCTGCAAGGGTATACAAACTTCGGCGTGCCGAAGTTAGCTTCCTTTCTTGTTTTTTTTTGTTTTTTCTTCTTTCCCTCAATGTCTTTCTTATTTGATTTTCGGTCTTCTGGTGCAGCCCAAGAGCCTGGGCTCTCCTGCAGAATTCTGCGGCGGCTTGATTTCTGCTTTGTAGTTTTCTCACAGCAGGATCACTCCTTGGAAAAACTGGTTTCGTTCGCATCTCCGGCGATTTCTGCGTAATTCCTCGACTTGTTAACACTTTTTGGTCTCTCCACTGACTGACTCCTCATCGGCGCTCTCGTGTAATGATCATCAATAAAATTTAATACTCAATTAGAGCCCTGACTTTTTTACAGTCCCTCTCTCTATATGTCGTAGGAGTTGTCGGTTTTTTATATACCGTGTGTTTTGTTGGTCCTTTTTGTAGTTTTGCCGCCCTCTGGACACTTGTGTTTCAAGGGTTTTTTAATGGTCTGACATAATTTATATGGAAAGTGTTCTGAGATATGGATCGGAGGTCTAGTTTCTAAATATCAGAGGGGGCGGAACACTCCTTGCTTTCTTCTGGACACTTGAAAAGGATATACTCACGTCTTTTTTCATGGCCTCCAGGATCAGGGACTTGAGTTCGTTGAGGCAGTGATTAATGCGAGCCCGACGACGTTTCTCCATAATGGGTTTGTTGGTCTACAAAAAGGATAAAGAATAGCGATTAGTAATTAGGTCATTTTTGTTAATTTTGTGATTTATTTTAGGGAAGAAATTTATTAATTTATGGTTTGAAATATTTATAGTCATGATATTTATTCTTTTAAAAAGAATTTGAATATAATGTAGGTATTATTGGAGAATTGTTAAGAACAACTATTAGAACCTATCCTTGGAAGTAGTCTTTGAAAAGGTTTCCATGTTATTGATAATATTTCTAGGATGATTTTTCCCATAATATTATTTCATTATTCTTTAGCTTATTTCGTTATTTTCATAAAAACATTTTTATTATTTTTAAAAATTATTGACAAACCTTAAATTAGATATTTTTTTAAGCAAAATTTTTTTCATAAGATTTGAATTGCATAGAAACCCTCATCCTCTATGCACTATAAACTCCATCTTATACAGATCCTTAACTCACCTTTCTCAACTCCGCCTTGGACAATCCATTGGGATTGACCTGGCGACCGTTGCTGCCATAGCTATCGCTATAGCCATTGGAGCAGTCGAAATCATCATCCGAATTAATATCGTGTTTATAATCCATTTTGTGTAACGATTTTAATTTTTAAATATCCAAAAGAAGCAGTAATAATCCAAATTTTGCAGCTGATTTAGTTCAGCAAAGGTTTCGATTTTATATTTTTTCACAACACAAATAGTTATAACTTTGGTTCAAGTACGAAATATTTTTAACAATTATTGCACGTACTTTTTACTCAACAAAAACTTAACAAACGTTTCGCGTTTCAGTTCGTTATCAGAATAATATTGGTTTAGTTTTTAGTGTTCATGCGAGAAGGTAGAGAGCGGCTGACGACCGCGCTCACGGGATGCCAAAAGGATACTGATCCTCGGAGCGTTGCAACACTCACTAAAAACGAATCGCGACGAAGGCGAAACGAGTCCCCGAGTGGAAACGAAAGACGCTCGCGTTTACCTGGCGACGCCGAGGACAGAGGCAGCGGCAGCGGCAGAGGCAGGTAGCCAGGCTCAACGATCGCCGTCTGCAGACTGAGAACTTTCAAGGCAGCAGAAGAATTTCACTCAAATTACGAGTGAGTGCAAGCGAGTGAATGTAAATGATTCAGTGAGTATTTTTCAGAGTAAGTGAGTGAGCAGGCAGGGTTGTCGAGTCAACAAATTGCGATGGTATCCCTTGGGATTATGTTAACCTGGAGCTTAGCTAAGTAAACGAACATAAACCAGACTTCTGGTCTGTAGAAATAACACAACATTCGCTTAAGCCGAGTCGTTAGCACAACTTTAAACAGGAATTATATTTAAAATGTTTCTTCTTAAGGAAAATATAAGTTTTGAGATACAAATACTCATACAGAAAACAATTAAAATCATTTTATTTTGGGTTTTTTATTAAACCAAGAAGTTATTACTGAAAAACTGAAGCATTTATTATTTTATAATAGCCAAAATGAGTTTAAAATAATTTTTAGTAATTATAATACAAGGAAATCTTAAAAAAAAATATATATATTTATATGTATAAGACTCTGATTCGTATATAAGCTCTACAACTTCCCATCTAAATACTATCCCTAATCAAAAATAATCCACATAAATGGAACTACAGACACCAACATATTTCGCGACAGATGCCGATACAATCTCTATAAGTCCGGCTGCATGTTTTGGGTGTCTGATGGCATTTTTAGTCCCTCAGATCTCACCCTGGGCACAAAGCAAACTTGATCAATGCCCGTCCAATGATTTGCAATTCATTAAGAAGAACTTCTTGGCAATTGTGCGACGCAGCTGCCGCATCCCCCGTGAGGACGACAACCCAACCCCCTTGCAAGGCGAAAATATTCAGGATCTTTATTTTTTGCCTGGCCATCTTAAAGGGGGTTGCTTGGGATCGCGCGATCCGAATTTGGGACTGGGATTCAGGGTCGTGGGTCAATCATTACCAAGAGCTTACCTGACTCCGGCCAGTTTTTCTATTTTACGAACAGATTTTCCTTCTTCAGGCAAATTTATTACTTTACGATGTTGGGTGGATTAAGGCCAAAGGAGTTGTCAATAACCATGGTCGCGGGCCATGCGCCAGCTGCCAGCTGGCCGATCTACCTAAAGTTTTATATACATATTCCTATATTTTGGGGAGTAACCTCAAAAATAGTCTGACAACTCTGGTTGTGCAAAGCGCCCCGATCGCAGCTGACATTACGTTTATGTCGAGCGTAAATCCCGCGTTGGGCAATAATCTGCGCGATCATCCATCAACCGCGATCACTGCTGCACTGATCATGTCAGCTTTCGTAAATTGAATAAATGCGGCCCAGCTAAACCAAGGGGTTGGCTTTAATTCTGGGCTGATCAGCATACATATAGTGGTGCATGAGGGTCATTCCGGGTGATGTTTGATATGAATCGATATGGTTTTTATATAATTTTAATGGAAAGAGAGCAAGGTTTGAAGTTTGAAGAAGAATCTAAAGATTCTACATTTCTCTATTCAAATACTAAAATAATAACATACATAAATATAACTATTTTTAGTAAAACTCCAAGTCCCAATACTATCTTGACCTAAAACCCTAAAACATACCAAATTTACGATGAGTCTGAAAACGTAATAAGTAACAGCTAATAAAGAACGGCAACCTATTTAATGATCCTTACATTTCAGCTCCAACTCCTTGCGAATGCCGCAAATTTGGCAAACATTTTCCCACGAAAACCCAAATAAACACGATGAGCTGGCACAACTGGAGTTTGGTGAAAGAAAGCCAGAGACACAGAGCCAGAGCCAGGGACAGAGCAGCAACCTCAGGCCCGTCAGACATATGTGGATCAATCGTCTGGCAAAACGTGCAGACTCGGGTGCTTCTGCAGAAACCGGCACCGAAATTGAGAGAATTGAAATTCTATAACGAAGAAACCGGGCAGAAATCAAAGTTCAATATCAGCCCCAAAACTGAGTTGCTTCAGAGGCTTCTCTCCTTGTCTGGGAAGAAGGGATCGGATCAAGGTAAACGTCATTTAGTGTGGCACGATCGCTGCCGATCGGTAGCCGGGCTTGGGTCTGCATCTGAAGGCAGAGAGGATCCTCCCTTTTGGGGCTTCCTCGGTGCGTTGGGAACAACGCACGATTTACACATTAAAACACTTTAATTTTTATTGTGCAGCCGGTCGTCGGTTGGGAGCTTCAATCCAACCGTCTGTCGGCCAGTGACGATCTACTTCCCTTTTTTTTTTTTTTTAATCAATTCTGGATTCTGGGGGGAACCGGCGGGGACCTTTCTCAACCTCAAATTAGTGACTTTGGGCGTGTGTGTATTTTTAGCTGTGGGAACTGCAGTTATGACTTGGGGTGTGCTCTGGCACCCTCTCCCCCCATTTATATTCCATATCCTATAAGGAAAATAATGAGCATGAAAAATATGAAACGGTGGCAAATGTGTGAACTGATCCAAACGGAACTAAACCCAAGTGGATTTCTAAGACGTTTGAGGTGGAGGATGGAGGACACCTCCTCCTCAGTCAAGATATATGTTGATTTAAATGAATTTCTTGTTGATTTTTATGGCGCTTAGTCGCGAGGGGAAATCTGAGTGAAGTGTGCGGTCTGCAGGGCATTAGAAGTCGTGACAGGCCGCCCAACTATGTGATTTTTTCTTCCTTTTCCTGTGTGAGATTTTATTTTTATGAATTTGATAAATGGCCGGCAAGGGAGTTGGGCTAATAACTGGAAAGTTCTTTTTGACAGGCTCCAAAAAGGGGGAATAAAATATATATTCCATAAAAAAAAAATAGCTGAAGGGAACTATAAGTTATGAACTCAGGCACCCTTTTGGTGGCTTTCATGGACTTTAATGCTTGAAATATTTAGTCCAAGAAATATTTTTTAATTCATGAAAATAGCTTTCTTTTTAATGAAACCTTCTGCAATATATTTAAGACCCTGCTCGGGATCATTGATCTCATTGATTGGTGACCCCTAACCAGCTGATGTAACGGTCAGTTAGAAGATCAGCTGCTCCCTAAGCCAACATTTTGCACTAAACTGTCCTTTGGCACTCGTGCCAAAGATTGTTACAGCTGCCATCCCCATCCACATATCATCCCATCTTCGGGCTGCATCCCCCGTCATTCCTTTTTGGGCCAGGACAACAATGGCTTATGGCCCGGACAATGGACGGCGCTTGGAAAACTGACTTTTCAGGGGACGTGCGGGGTTTTTCATCGGCTTCTTGGAGAGGATTCTTTAATTGCTGGCAAACATCTTACATAATATCCAAGGAGAAGATGCGACTCGGCATGAATTTAGGATGGAGCGTGCCCGATGCGAAACAGCTGTCGAGGATCACTACGACGACGACGATGAGGAAGGGTTGCGGGCAGATTAGGCGGGATTTGTTTGTTGTAAAGATTTGCGGTTGCAGTTACGGTTGGTAATGGTTTCTCTCAACCCCAGCATCTGTCGTAAAAAATGGTATCTTAGGTACTGAGAGATAAGGAAATTGGGAATTTTGGTTTCATAATTTTACTTTAAAGAATAATGTTAATGGTATAAATTTATAATTTTGTATATTTAAAATGTTAAAAGAGACAATAACAATATACAATTTTTTTTATTGAAAAAGTGGATAGTACATTTTAGATTTGTAGAAAATATTATTTAAAGTCCGAAATTTATATTTAGAAATATTAAATCTTCTTAAAACAGATTTGGGAATATTAAAGAACTATCTGTTCACCTTTAAAAGTCTTTTTAGATATTTTTGCGATTTTTAAACAGTAATATCACAAAATTATAAACTTACTATTGTTTATTTGTATTAAATTTTTAATGATACCTTAATAGCAATAACAAGATATATTTTTCTAAAATGTTAATCAACAGGAACATATTAATTACAAAAGAGTTTTCTATCAAAAAATCAATACAAGTACAAATACATATCAATAAATGCATTCTTTTGCCCTTTCAATATCGTTTTTTGGGAAGTATTACCCCAAATTGATTTGGTATTGTTTTCTATAAGCTATTCTATTGAATAAATGATTACCAATTTAAATTGAATTCTATCAATTTCCCTTGTAGACCCAACACAAACATGATTGTATTGGAATTTGAGACATTCAAATCAATTAAAGCCAATTTAGTCTGAGTTACAGACACTTTTCGACATAGGGGAGTTGGAGTCACAGAACTTCCCTACCCAAGGTAAGTCCTCCAGTTCTCATTATCATTCCCTACTTTTCCCCCGACGACAACAACTGTAAATCTTCCGATAAGTACAGTCATACCTTAACCTCGGGGGAGAAAAATCGAGCCACCGCGAGTCATATCAATTCATAAATGCATAATAATTTCGACAGGAGGACTGGGACAGGGGCTAAAATTAAAACAGAAGTCGCACATCGCCCGATGTGGAATAATGTGAGAAAAAAACTTTCTCACGATCACCTTTTGATGTCGCACAGACGGCGTTTAGTGGAAATCCACGTGCAAAAGGGGGAAGTTCGGTCGCTCGCTCGATCGCTGGCACGGAAGGAAGGAAGCAAGGAACCCACCACCATCATGCGCCGCCGCCACCACCACCACCACATCACCTCCAGGAAGCAGGCGGAGTAGGACGCAGGACTCTTCGCCTGCGCTTGTGGTGGTAGTTATCCATATCCCCGCCTCCTCGCCGATCGCCAGAAGTGCATGAGAATTTAAATTACAAACAAACACAATCAGCGGGCTTTGTCGGTGTGCGTGTGTGCATCGGCATGCGAAGGAGAAGAGGAGGAGGAGGAGGAGGAGCTGCAGGAGAGGGAGGACCAGGGAGGGTGCCAGGACGAGGCGTGTGTGGGAACTTTTGACGAGGACACTCGAGCATGAAGCGGGTCAGCCGACAGCAGGCAATCATTATCCAGGGCACCACAGCTCCTTTTTTTAAGTTCAATTCCCACACGCCCACGAGAGGCGTTAGCTTGATGGCGGCTCTCCGAGGAGCAGCAATCGGCACTCAAAAACACAGAAATTATGGCTGTCAACGGAGAGCAAGGTTCTAAAATGCCAAAGCACCGTTCTGAGCCATACAAAAACAACAACCACAGCGCGAGAGCTTTGTTTTCGCTAATACAAAAACAACACCTACGCGAAACAGGCATCTTTGCTCTCAGCGAGATTATGCTCTCATTCTCTTTGCGCTGTGCAGCATTGCAACAAAAACAAAAATGTAGTAGCAAACTAAAAGAAGCATAAGGCGGAGGCAAACCGTTTTTAAAGGGGGTCAATTCAAATATTAATAATATTAAGTTAACATTTTATTATAAGAACTGTGTGGAATAAATAAGTTATGGAGAGCAAGGTTCTGAGATGCCAAAGCCTCGTTCTCAGCAATGCAAAAACAACAATCACATCACGAGAGCGTTGTTCTCACGAGTACAAAAACAACACCTTCGCGAAACAGAAAGAATGCTCTCATTCTCTTTTTGGCCGTGCCACATTGCCACAAAAATGAAACAGAAAACTAAATGAAGCAAAAGGCGGAGGCAAACCGATTATTAAGGGAGGATCAATTCAAATATTAATAATATAAAGTCAACATTTTTATATTAGAATTGTATGGAATAAATAAGTAACGGAGAGGAAGGTCCTAAGATGCCAAAGCCCCGTTATAAATGCAAAAACAACAATCCCATCGCGAGAGCTTTGTTCTCACCAGTACAAAAACAACACCTACGCCAAACAGGCATCTTTGCTCTCAGCGAGATTATGCTCTCTTTCTCTTTGTGCTGTGCAACATTGCAACAAAAAAAAAAAATAGTAGCCGCAAACTAAAAGAAGCATAAGGCGGAGGCAAACCGTTTTTTAAGGGGGATCAATTAAAATAATAATATTAAGTCAAAATTTTTATATTAGAACTGTGTGGAATAAATAAGTTAATGAGAGCAAGGTTCTGAGATGCCAAAGCCTCAGCAATGCAAAAACAACAATCACATCGCGAGAGCTTTGTTCTCACCAGTACCAAAACAACACCTCCGCGAAACAGATGATTATGCTCTTATTCTCTTTGTGCCGTGCCACATTGCAACAAAAATGAAACAGGAAACTAAATGAAGCAAAAGGCGGAGGCAAACCGTTTATTAAGGGGGGATCAATTAACATATTAATAATATAAAGTCAACATTTTAATATTAGAATTGTGTGGAATAAATTAGTAAGGGAGAGCAAGGTTCTAAGATGCCAAAGCCCCGTTAAAAATGCAAAAACAACAATCACATCGCGACTCGCGAGAGCTTTGTTCTCACCAGTACAAAAACAACACCTACGCGAACAGGCATCTTTGCTCTCAGCGAGATTATGCTCTCATTCTGTTTGTGCCGTGCAACATTGCAACAAAAAAAAAATTTAGCAGCAAACTGAAAGAAGCATAAGGCGGAGGCAACCCGTTTTTTAAAGGGGGTCAGGTTAATTCAAATAATAATAATATTAAGTTAACATTTTAATATTAGAACTGTGTGGAATAAATACATAAGTTAAGGAGAGCAAGGTTCTGAGATGCCAAAGTCTCGTTCTCAGCAATGCAAAAAAAAAAACAATCACATCGCGAGACCGTTGTTCTCACCAGTACAAAAACAACACCTTCGCGAAACAGAAAGATTATGCTCTCATTCTCTTTTTGGCCGTGCCACATTGCAACAAAAATGAAACAGGAAACTAAATGAAGCATAAGGCGGAGGCAAACCGTTTATTTAAGGGGGTCAATTCAAATATTAATACTATAAAGTCAACATTTTAATATAAGAATTGTGTGGAATAAATAAGTAACGGAGAGCAAGGTTTTAAGACGCCAGAGCCCCGTTAAAAATGCATAAGCAACAATCACATCGCGAGAGCTTTGTTCTCACCAGTACAAAAACAACACCTACGCGAAACAGGCATCTTTGCTCTCAGCGAGATTATGCTCTCATTCTCTTTGTGCTGTGCAACATTGCAACAAAAACAAAAATGTAGCAGCAAACCAAAAGAAGCATAAGGCGGAGGCAAACCATATTTTTAGGGGGTCTCTTCAAATATTATTAATTATTATTAACATTTTAACATTTTAATATTCGAATTGTGTAGATAAATATATTACTTAGATAAAGTTCATCGGTGTTGTTTTATCATTATATGTATATTATATATAATTTACTTATGAATATGTGGAGTTTTTAAATTTTTAAATTAGTTTAACTATATTTAAATATGTAAATTGCATTTGCCGGATTTTATAATTTTAATTTTTGCTATATCGACCCCCCAACTCCGCCCCTGTTCGGTTGAAAGTCAAAGTCATCCCAACAAATATTTCCATTCTGCGCTGCAAGCGAATGTAATCCGATCCCACTCAAGAGCAGTCATTGAGGCCCGGAAAATCTGGAGTCCCATGTGCCAGGCAGCATGAATGTACTTCTATCGCCTATTTTTAAACATTCCAGATGATAAGGCCGCGGAAAACAGCCCGTGCATGTGCATTGATAAATACCGAGGAGTGTGTGTGTATGCGGGGCATTACTCATGCGCCCTGCCATCAAGCGTCGTTTGGTATTTTCCTGGCTCCCTTTCGGTATTTTCCACGGCCACACTGCGGCCGAGCAGGGGCGTTGTTGTTGCCGTGGAGAGCGGAGCAGAAGTATTTTACGCGTTGCCGCCCACGGTCATACTGACACAGAAAATGCAAAAAAAGTAAGAGCGAAAAAGAGCTGGCGTAGGCGTGACAAACGGTGAAAAAATAAGCGTTTTTAGTGCAGAAATATTAAAACCTACAGTGAAGCGTCGCTTGTGCAAACCCCGCTCAAAGTACCCTCGAAACACACAGATATCTATCCCGGCGCTTGGCGGCCATTCAAATGAATAGTCCTCGCTCAAACGCTGTCAATGGCGGCAGCGGCGGCGGCGGCGGTGCCATCTCCGCGCTGCCCAGCACCCTTGCCCAACTAGCGCTGCGCGACAAGCAGCAGGCTGCGGCGACAGCGACGTCGACCGCGTCCTCTGCCACGAGTAACGGTGGCAGCGAGTCCTCGCTGGGCGGCCGACCGCCTAACCAGCCGCCCAGCGTGCCAGTGTCCGCCAGCAAGCTGGACAGCTCGGCCAGCGGCGCCTCCAACGGCGACTCGAACAAGCTCACCCACGACCTGCAGGAGAAGGAGCACCAGCTGCAGAAGCCCCAGAAGCCGCCGCTCCCGGTGCGCCAGAAGCCGATGGAGATCGCCGGCTATGTGGGCTTCGCCAACCTGCCCAATCAGGTCTATCGCAAGGCCGTCAAGCGGGGCTTCGAGTTCACCCTGATGGTGGTGGGCGCCAGTGGGCTGGGCAAGTCCACGCTGATTAATTCCATGTTCCTGTCGGACATCTACAACGCCGAACAGTATCCTGGACCGTCGCTGCGCAAGAAAAAGACCGTGGCCGTAGAGGCCACCAAGGTAATGCTCAAAGAGAACGGCGTCAATCTCACGCTCACCGTGGTGGACACCCCGGGCTTTGGCGACGCCGTGGACAACAGCAACTGCTGGGTGCCCATCCTGGAGTACGTGGACAGCAAGTATGAGGAGTACCTGACCGCCGAGTCTCGCGTCTACCGCAAGACAATCTCCGACAGCCGGGTGCACTGCTGCCTGTACTTCATAGCGCCATCGGGCCACGGCCTGCTGCCCCTGGACATTGCCTGCATGCAGAGTCTGTCCGATAAGGTGAATCTGGTGCCGGTGATCGCCAAGGCGGACACCATGACGCCCGACGAGGTGCATTTGTTCAAGAAACAGATCCTCAATGAGATTGCGCAACACAAGATCAAGATCTACGACTTCCCCGCCACGTTGGAGGACGCGGCCGAGGAGGCGAAGACCACGCAGAATCTGCGCAGCCGAGTGCCATTTGCGGTGGTGGGTGCCAACACCATCATCGAGCAGGACGGAAAGAAGGTGCGGGGCCGGCGCTATCCCTGGGGCCTCGTCGAGGTGGAGAACCTGACGCACTGCGACTTTATAGCTCTGCGCAACATGGTCATACGCACCCACCTGCAGGACTTGAAGGACGTCACGAACAACGTTCACTACGAGAACTATCGCTGCCGAAAGTTATCCGAACTGGGCCTGGTGGACGGCAAGGCCAGGCTGTCCAACAAGAACCCCCTTACCCAGATGGAGGAGGAGAAGCGTGAGCATGAGCAGAAGATGAAGAAAATGGAGGCCGAGATGGAGCAGGTGTTCGACATGAAGGTCAAGGAGAAGATGCAGAAGCTCAGGGACTCGGAACTGGAGCTGGCGCGGCGTCACGAGGAGCGGAAGAAGGCACTGGAGCTGCAGATCCGTGAGCTGGATGAGAAGCGGCGGGAGTTCGAGCGCGAGAAGAAGGAGTGGGAGGACGTGAACCATGTGACGCTAGAGGAGCTCAAGCGACGCAGTCTGGGGGCCAACAGCAGCTCCGACAACGTGGACGGCAAGAAGGAGAAGAAAAAGAAGGGTCTCTTCTAAGTCAACCCGCTCAAAAACCACATCCCCCATTCCCATTCCCCCATACCGCAAGTCCCGCTCCCCCTCCTCTTCGATATACTTAAGCGCTAATTTCGAGAACAAACAAAAAGTAACCCCTAGCGTATCCTACACATATACCTACCATTTCTAGTAATACGAAAAAGTGCATAAAAATATATACATATATCTATTGTTGGGCCCCAGCCGCCCCACAAGGCTTCTAATCGCACAGCAATCGTCCTGCGACGGCGGTTGCCTTTGTTTTCTACCTTACTTTAAAGTTTAAACGAAATACATATTACATAGCAGTTGCAGTATTCTACCGATATATACATGTATCCATGCATTCACTTGACGAGAGACATTTGCTAGCCTAATGAATTGAAATCGCAATCGAAATAAATCGAGCCAGAAACAAAACGGTATTTACAAAATACTTAAATATCTTAAAGCTTAAATAAAAAAAACCCACACCTAAGCAGAAAGTACGAGTACGAGGCGAAATTGATCCTAAAATTAATTATAACGAATAACGAAACCATGTATAACGTATATGCTATTGATATTGTAATTGTATTTTACCTATTATGCATAAAGTCATTAAACACCCGAAACACACACATACACCAGCAAAAGCAGAAGCAGCAGCGAAAAACAACAACAACAAAATATACTCTTGCATTTTACAAAATAAAGTCTTCTCTTTAGTTTAACTACATAAAAAAACAGAAAAGAATTCCATATTGACTTTATTGTTTACTCAACTGCAGCGGAAGAATCGACGGGGCCAACTCGTACAGGGTGTTCCGATCGCCGTTCACCGAACCCCCCGATCTTCTTGGCACACTTCAGGAAATTATCACCGTGACGCTGGATTTTGAAATGCGGAATGAATGTCTTGAATGAGGCAAAACATTTTCCAACCGCTGACTAATTTTTTTGTTACACATAACAAACATGAATCGAATCTGGACTGGACGGTGAACGTGAATGATGAGTCACTTTCAAAAAGGAGCATTGGCTTCTGAACGCGGCTTGAGTCAGGCGGCGGATAGTTAAATCACTCGCCGCAAACAATTAAAAGTGTTTACTCTTTCCATTGTTTAGATGCTTAGTGGACCGCTGAGATATGTGGGGGGTCTTTGGCAGTACTGTGAATGCCAAATATGAAGAGTTTAAAACTTGCGTGGTTTATAATATTTTACAGGGTACTCACTATGTGGTTCTTGCCCAAAATTCCACTCACGCGATTCCCAAAACTCTGCCACACCCTATATGTCTATATATTCAGGCAACATACATATATATTAATACTTTAAGTACATACAATTGCGGTGGAAACTATAGGATCTAAACTATGGGACACGTATAAACAACATTTTGGATACATATGAATTCTTATAAGGAATTGAATATTTTCTTTGGGAAAGCATTGATATTAGTAGACTTTTATTTTAGTTTTGCAGAACAAGATATATTTATTTTATTTAAAAAAATGACCTATTAAAAACAATCCATTCACCCATATAAATCAACAATGAAGATAATATTGTCTTGGTTGCAAAAATAAAGATATGACCGATAAGATACGAAAGTGTGTATGAAATAAATATTGGATAAAGTCGTATTAAAAAAACGTTGCAGAAAATATTCATACTACCCAGGGATTAATTAATCTTAAGAAGAATCCGCAGAGATAACAATTATTTAAATAATTAACAAGCATTGTTCTTATCTGTATTATTTTCACCACCATTGTAGATATGTGGAAAAATTGCATTTTCTCCGGCTGCCCACTTGAAATTGCTTTCTAAATGCCCCTAAAGCAGACACACAAGCTTATGGAGAGACATGTGTGTGCCATGGATATTTAATTTATGCACAAAAATTAATCCATAACCCAATTGGAAGGCACTCAATTAGAGCCGTATAAAGCGTAAAATGAAAATCCATTGGTGAAAGATATCGAAGAAACATGGAGCGAGAGTGGGCGAGGGGAGACGGGCCAGTGGGCGGTGGGAGGGGTGACAATCAAGATATGCATGTATGTACATATATGTATATATACATATGTACATATGTGCCGGCAGCAGTGCCTCTGTGAGTATGTAAGTCAACAACGTTGACGCAGCACTTAACTCAACACAACTCGAAGCAATTGGCTTTGGCGATCAATGAACGCAGCGCCAAAAGAAGAAGAAGCTCCACCGAGAGAGGTGAGGCACTGAGAAAAATTTCACTTGCCCAACATAATGTTTGATATGTTTTATTTGATGTTATGATAAAATATTTAATATATAAGCTTCTAACAAAGAGACATTTTTAATGAATACAACTTCTTCATAGTTTTTAAATTGCTTGTTTTGGTTTCACAACTTTTTCTGAGTGTAGTAAAGTGGAGTTCGCTTTGTTGCTGTGTTGTTTTTAGGACGATGACTCAAATACGAAACACGGGGCAGGGGACGAGAGGCAGAGTGCGTGCTTGTGTGTGTGGGGAGCTTATCGGGCTGGAATGAGAGCATAACAGCCCCGCTTGTTTTCGCCTGTGGGTGAGCTTCATGTGGCATCCATCTGGTGATAGTGTGTGCGACGAGGACGGGACACCCTGTAACTCCGTTCGCCACAGTTGTGGACGGCATTCCAGCACGTCTAACGCAAAAAAACACACAAACCGATCCAAACCATCGACAGGCAAACGCTTAAGATTAAAAACAAATGTTGACCGTTTCAAATGAGCCGGCACATCGCTGAGGGATAGAGAAAGAGAGGGAACCTTCTTTTACACACACCCACGACTGCCTGACACACTTACGTGACTGCGAGAGAGCTGCGCCTGCGCCTCGCTCTCAATGATAAGGTACTAGGTGAATTCTAGGGTATGCTAAACTATTGAGTCTTTATCAAGTAGGTTTCAATATTAAAATTAAAAAAGAAATAAAATAAAATCAAACTTATTAGGGAACTGGTTGAATACTTCTTAAGCAATTTCTTAATTTTTTCTTTAGATAATAATTGCTACAGGGTATCTACCATTCGTCACCTTCAACCGCGTCGTATCCTATTTTTTTTTATTTGAGATTTCCGTTTTACAGTTTTAAATTATCCGTTGACGAGTTTTGACATTTGACATGGCGATGGGAAGTTATTCTTATGGGCTCGCTGGCTCGCTGGTTTGTTTGATTGTTTGTTTGTTTGGTTCTCTGCCACTTCCACTTCCATTCGCATTTACCATTCCCCTTCCAGTCTCGGCCCCACCATTGCCCCCTCATCGAGACAATGTCACGCCGATAAGGGCGCTCTCCTCCCCTTCCCGGTTGTGTGCCTTTCCTTTCCGATATTGCTCTCATATTTTCTTGTTTACAATGCAAAGAAATTGAGATCGGGCCGGGCGGCGATCGGGGAGTTATACTATATAAGTTTTACGCAACACTTGTGGGAAGGCAATGTCGTCGCGTTGATAAAACCGCTGGATCCATAAATTATCTGGCGCGGCTAGACAAACAAACACTTGTTAAAATTGTCACATATTTATTTGGGGTCAGATCTGGTTACTATAGGTTATAATATCTATTATCTATCTATTACTCGGGTTTGCGTAAATCGATAATATTTGCCATCTGAGATGGGTATATCTTTAAATATAAACTCAGGGAAGTAGATTTTATGGTCGGTGATTAGAACTAGTAGTTTTTTACGAAATTTAATGAGGTTTTAAAATTAATTTAAGCGATTTAGTTATTTATTATCTATAAAAAATCCTTACAATTTTAAAATGTACCCACCTAAATCTTAAACTCGAAATACTTTTAAACGTAGTGTGTGGTTCTTTATATCCATCGGAAGTGGTTCTCCTTCACTTCCGTTTGTTCCACCTTTCTCTAGATCTCGATCCCTTAGCGGTACAACTTAATTTACCATTTTTACTACTTCCTCACCCACACTCTCCCCAGTTCCTCTTTCTCCTTTTCACTATTTTTCGCTTATCCTTTGTCCTTTTTTTGATTTCCGTTACGCTTGCGCTTGAAGCGTGCACAACATCCGCTCTTTATTTCTTCTTCCTTTCCCGCAAATCCTTCGCTTTGCCTTTTGTTGGGCCTTTTACAGTTGGAATACTGGCATTGTCCCTTCCCGACATCCTGGGAATCGCAGCTATTAACAGGTGATCCCGCTATCTGGCAAATCATTTGCGAAGGTGTGAAAAAATTTCGGAATCCTGAGAGTTTTGGGGGTGGATTGCGGTCTTTTGTTTTCGATTGTAGGACTTGTGGGAATATATTTTGATTTCAGAAATGGAATTGAGATGTTTTGTTTTTGGGAAAAAATCTGGAAATATAAAAAAACAAATTTTTATGATCAGGAAAAACTGATACATAAATCATTACATACTTTTTGGGTCTACATTTTAGGCTTTTTCCTTGGAAAAAATAAAGTAAAATTTTAAAATGCCTTGGAAATTAGTAACAACCTAAAAACCATTATAAATTCTTTATAAAAATATATCTTTTGTTATTAATATTATAGATTAAGATACCAGAAATTGTAATAGGATTACATTTTTCTGTAAAGCTCAGTCTGCACATATGAAAACTATTGACACTGCCTAATTTACAGATTTTTCGTCACACATATTGGCATTTTTCCTTGAGTCGTACAGCCATTTATCCCACAATCTGTCAGGACACTTGACACATGGTCTCAAGAACACTAACCGCACAATTATGCCCCTTAAACGGTCCCAACAATGCAACACGCCGCAAAGGAGATCCAAACAAAACATCAACAACAACAAAAAATCCAAGCTGAAAGGGCTATTTCGGGTATAATTTCATGTAATTGGGGACAGTTGGCAAAGAGCAGATTTGTGGTTTGCCCATCCTGACCCTGGGAACAGATTTCATTGGGCATTGACAGTTGCCCCTGCCGGGCTGCTGGTTATGCAAACTCAATTTGGGTCACTCCACCCATGGAAGGGGATAAGGGATGCAGGGGCGTCTGTTCGTATCGTGGCAGTTCGTCAAGTGACCTGAAAGTAGGTTAGGTGGATGCTGGGTCCGATGCCGCAGCTGGAGAGTACAGGGGTAGCCGAAAACGGGGGCTTTTCGTTAGAATTCTGAATGATTTCCCCATTTATTTACCTTTCATGAAGACACATCCCCTTTAGGTAAACGCCACTGCCTCACTGTCGGCCTTTTGTGCTGCATCTTGGCTTGTGCCGCCACCCTTTTCTTTTTGTGTGAACCTGCCCCATTGAATGTCTCTGCATGCTGAGTGCTGCTCATCCGTCCGATGGAGAGACCCCTAAACCGAGTCCCCCTCTATCAGAATCCATTCACTCGGAGCCTCTGCTCATAATTGATGCTCAAATTGCTGGTGAATGGTGCAAGCCGTGCCGAGGAAGAGGCACTTGCCACAGATTTTTGTGCTTGCGACACGTTGGGCATTATTATTATTATCGTTATTATCGTTGTATTGTGGAGTCGGCCAGATGATGATGATGATGATGGTTTTGTGTAGCCACATCAAATTGATTTAATTAAGCCGAATTAGACAGGCGGAAGTGGGTGGAGAGAGTTTTGGAGTGCGGAGTGCGGAGGGGCACACACGTGCCAGGAAGTCATCAGCTGCCGAGGAGCTGCAGGAAAATACGTTACATTGCCGGCTCAACAATGCGCACACATCCAACGAATTTATTGAGCAAAGGATCCCGCACAAAGACGGGTCCCCCTCTGCCAGGACCCTCTCTCTCTCTTGCGCAGGCTCACAATCGGGGGTTGCAGTTGCAGTTGCAGTCGTCCTGCTTGGATAATTGTTATCGGTGATCCCGAAATGAACGTTACTTTGAGCCCACGGGGCCCGGTGTTCTTTTCCTGGCACGCGCCAAAGGCTCTCCCTCTTAATTCTACAGCTGTTTTCCTCTTCTTTTTTTACGGAGTCCTGCAGGATATACGGCGAGTAATTGAAATGCCAGCACAGAGATTCTTTTTTTTTAGCTGATCCTGGGGGTAAGGTCGATCTGGTAGGTCTCAAATCTGTCAGAAACTGTCAATATGTTTTTGAGAAATTTTTATGATTTTCGTTTTTAATTTGAAAATCTTTGAAACAGGATTTTTTAGTTCTTAAAAATGTCAGCTGACGTGGGAAAGGTTGAGAAATGGTGAAATGTAAAATATAAGATACAATAAAAAATGTAGGCAGTACAAAATGAATCTTGAAGATACAATTAATAGATAAAATGCAGGTCTATAAAGTATTTTAATTAATAATATTCTATAGTAATTTATTAAAAAATTTATTTTTATTTGGAAGGCTTTCAGAAAACAAAATAACATTAAAATATATTCATATTTAAAGTAAAAAACTAACAGAAATTGTCAGAATGTCATAATTACGATTTATTCATATTTAAAGAGACTTTCAAAATGCATTTACATTCATATTTTATGGCGTAAGGAATAGCTTATTATTTTATAATCAAACCCACGTTGCTCTGCTCAGCTCAAAATGACTTAAAATCATCCCTCACTTACGACTTAAAATTTACAACTCAAACTCGAACTCGAAACTCACGCAAACTCAAACTCAAAACCAGCCCAAAACCCACTCAACTCAAGGATCACAACATCCTCGTTCAGTACTCGGGGCGTGAAATGTCTCAGCCTCGGAATTCCAACGAACGCAGCGGCAGAGCAAAGTTCTCTAACCATTTTCATGGTTGCCGGCCAATTATCTATTCGGGGTTTTTAGGGACCCAGGGATTTTTGGGCGAAAACCGAGCACCGCCGAGCCCTGACCACAGCAAGTGTCGCCGAAAAGAGAACTCTCCCCGGAAGAGGAGGAGGATCCTTGGCCACTCATAAACGCATTATGCATGCCACCTTGGGGGGGATTCGCTGTGAATGTGCAAAAGTGCTTATAAAACCATAACGCGTTTTCCCGGAAAAGCGGGAAAAATCAGGTAACGCCCTCGCCCTAACCAACCGACTCTGGCTGTGCCAGTGTTTTGACAATCTTTCTTTGACGAAATTTTTGTAGGTGAAACCATAAAGCGATTATGATTGGGAAATATTTTGCTTGTATTTTGTTTGCATTTTTTCCTTTTTCCAAAACTAAAAACTAATTACGGTTGATGGCCATAGGTTTTTGTTGAGAATTGCGTTCGTTTTACATAAATAAAGCATTAATTTAACATATCGCTCGGCCAGAACGAATCGAAGGTAGTTTTGCCTGAGGTCAGAATGGATCGCCTGGATCGGCCGGATCGCATGGCAACTCGTGGCCAGGTGTGCGCCAAGTCGTGTGACGACGTCACACGCAGCACACAAAAACCCATATCTGCGCAGACCTTTTTCATGCATAGATTATGGGAATATATATAAACTGTATAAAGGAAAAAGCAAGACCCCACCCCGTCTGGAATTCTCCTTAAAAAACGAGCAAAAGTTTGCTGCGCATGCGCAGCTCGAAAGACTACAAGCTACACCCCTTGGCGAGTGTCGTTGTTGCCTTTGTTTTGTGAAATCTCTTGCGAAATGTACAATCAGGGGGTTGGTTGCTTTAGTTCTTTTCGGTTTTAAACTAAAAGGGGGTAGCAGGAGGAGGTTGTCAGGGGTCGCTGAGGCGCAACGACCTTTCCCTGTTCCAAGGGGTTTTCTTTCTTTGCGTTGCTTTTGCAGCTGTTGTTTTTGCTTCAGCGAAAGATTTTCTTTAAGACACCCTTGGAAAAAAAAATGAGTCTTGGTTGTGTGCAACGCGTGTGAAAGTTTTGTAGTCCTGCAGTTTCCTATATCCTATATCCCTGGCCACGCTCCAGCCATTTTGTTTGGAAAAGGAGAAGGAGAAGGAGACTCCTCCCGATCGAGGCTGCGTCGCAAAAGAAACTCGTCCCTTTGGGTGCGGGGAATGTGGCAGAAGCGTGTGCTGAGGGGATCCTGGGCATAAAACAGGACTGGCCCTTAGATTTTCTCAACAAAGGAAGTTTGCCAAAAGGAATTACGATTCCGGTGAAGCGAGCTAAATGTCGTAAATTGTGGATTTATTTTTGAAACAGCAGGAAAGAAATCACCATATTGCCATAAACTGGCATGGAAAGAAAGGAAACTAGATTGGGCTCTTAGGGGGAACTTTAGATTTTTATGTCCTTGAAAGAATGATTTTTAAATTTATACTGTAAATATAGAGAATATTAGTAAAAAGTAAAGCAGTAATTAAACACACTTTATAAGCTATCTAAGTAACAACTTTTATCCTTAAAAAAAGGCTGCTTTACATTATTGGAATATCCTTGGTTTAAACAACTCAAAAATCCTACATATATATCTTTTTTTTCATTCTCAAAATACTTATTTTAATCTCCAATTTCTTTCATTGCCAGACAGACCTTGGGCCTGTCCCAGTTTTTGGTTTCCTCATTAATGTCTCTGAGTAGTTTCGGCTAAATTGTCGGCCAAGTCAATGTAAACAAATGCCGCGACCTTGATGGGAGCGCTAATGGCTTTATAGTGCACTCCCACTACCACCTCTACATCTGTGAATATATGTATGTGTTCATGTTTGAAGGATGCTTCAAGGTTACATTTTATGAGTTTGGCAAATTTCCAGCGAGTGAGTTCCGTGTAAGGAACTCGAAAGGATGCGATGCGCAAAGTTGACGGCACAACTCAGTTTGCGAGGAAGGACTGCAACGTCGACTCAAAAGGATGCAAGAAAGGATAACTTTATGGGCCCGCTCGTAAAGACCGTTTGAGCATTGGACAATATGAGCAATGGGTGATTATTATTTGTTTTGGTCACAATAAAGACGGCGGGTGGCAAGGATAATGCAAGGATATCCTAGCATCCTCAAGCCATTAGCAGGGCGATTAGCGGCAAAGCGAAGGGCTTGGCTAGGACTTCCAGGAAGTTCGAAAGGTCCCTTTTCTAGCGCTTCTTGCAGCACTTTTTTTTAGTTTTGCGTAAAAAAGTGCAGTGAGATTTGCGTAAAAAACGTTTGCCATTCGGGGAAGTGATGAAAAAGCCTTTGTCGTTACCAGGAAGAGATCCTTTTAGCGTTTTCGCTGGGAGTTTGTTTATTATATTTTTTTTGCGTAAAAAAGTGTTGCGTAAAAAACGCTTGCCGTCGATTAGAAAAGTCAATTTGGCTTCCAGGAAAATTGGAGAAAAGGTTATGAGGTAATATTGGTGGAAAATCTACAGGAAATATTCTGGGAATTTAAAGGATTTCCTTTTTTGCGTTTTATTTTATTTGTTTTTATATATTTACATTTTAGAAACAAAACTTTAAACATATAATTTGTTTTAGGAATTTGCATTGAAAAGTCTATAATTGTTTAACGATTACTTTCGATTTTCCCAGGTTTTCATTTTCCCGGAAAACCCACCCAGAGTGCCAGAAGCAATCATAAAAAATCTCCCGATAAGCTGACAAAATTTCTTATCAAAATACCAAGGCAATAATAAATATACAGTAATTGTAAATCTCGCCCAGGAAAATCCTACGGAAAGCCGCTAAACTAATTTTCCCAGCCCCTATATTCCAACCCCCTAAAAAAACGAGATGAAAACAAAAAAAAAATCTAGGAATTTCTCAGCGCAAAATTCTGCTCGGCAGCCCAAGGATCAGCCAGGATTCTCGTCTGCTACACTAATCGTTTATTATGATCAACGAGCTGAATCAATAAAAACGAAACACAACGAAACGAAACCGAAGCGCCTACTTCAGGACATGTCATCGTCCTGTTCGCATTTCGGGTTCCCATTCGAGTTCCCATTCCCAAAAACCCAAGCCAGCAACCTGTTTCACAGGGTTGGATGTCCTTTTGTGTGTGCGTTGGAGTGTTACCGTTGCTGTTGGCCGTGAGAATTGAATGCACGAAGGGGATGGGGGCGAGGAGGACTACAGGGGTAACAGGTCCTTGCTGCACAGGTATGCAAAAGTCAAATTTGTTTGCTATGGGAATTTGTCGAAGGTGTCTGGCTTGGGAAAGTCTTTGAGTGCCAGTCCTGTGGTGGGAATTCGCTCAGTGTCCCTTTGTTCCCCGAGAGTTGGTTTGATGGAAACTCGGAATTTTTAGTGGGCGGTGGAAGTGGATGAGATCTGAGATCGGCGGAAGGGGTTATGGTGTTGTTGTTTCTAATAGGTTCCCAAGATACAGGAAAATAAGGGGTTTAAGGATATATTTGCTTGCTAAAAATATAGGAAGTAAAACCATTTAAATTGTAAAAGAATCTGATAAAATATAATTTATTTATTTATTTGTAGCCATTGGAAAAAATAAATAATTTAGGAAGATTTTTTTATTTAATGGCAGGAATATTTTTAAAGACTTAAATTTAAATAAAATTTCTAGTATTTATTTGAAATTTTAGACTTTAAAAACCTAAAACCAAAGTGCCTAAAGCGACTGTCAATATATTGTTTAATTTTGTATTTTCTATATATATTTTTTTAATCATATTATAAATAATAAAATATTTAGGCCTGATAAGGCCTGAATAG
>JAEIIJ010019269.1:0-19599 GCA_018904815.1 Drosophila ogumai | reverse complement strand
AATTTATTACTGTCATTTTAAATAATTGAAACCTTTGACTAAGGCTCTCATTTTTTACACACAATCATTATAAAAAACACTTCCCTTTAAATACAGCTATTTATTATATTTTCTTTATGTTTTAAGCTGTAAGTTCTAATGTTTTTGTATTTATTTGTTAAAAAATCAGCAAATCTGTCTTAAGTTTAACCATTTATGAGCACACAAAAGATTTGACAAAGCTTCTAACGCCTTCC
The DNA here is from genome assembly GCA_018904815.1 of Drosophila ogumai. Lineage (NCBI taxonomy): Eukaryota > Metazoa > Arthropoda > Insecta > Diptera > Drosophilidae > Drosophila > Drosophila ogumai. The sequence goes on along the minus strand of JAEIIJ010019269.1, from coordinate 19,363 downwards.
CAAAGATTAAATGCTGTGTTCTTTGTTGGGAAAATGGGCCCGGCATGAGTGTGGTAATTACACACGTACTACTTGTTATCGCCTAAAAATAGAATTGTACCGATTTTAGAATATTAATAAATGTTTTTGTTGTCACAGTCGTTAGGAACCTTCTGTCTCGTGGGCGGCAGACGGCAGCGTGGCCGAGCGGTCTAAGGCGCTGGTTTTAGGCACCAGTCCGAAAGGGCGTGGGTTCGAATCCCACCGCTGTCACAGGGTGTGATTACCTTTTTCTATTTTCTCATTTAGCAGCAGGATGCTGCGTTTCTCCCTCTTTTTTTTAAAGAAACATATTCCACGCCTAATTGGACATCGCGGAATGGGATAAAAGCCGCGACTCCGCGACCCGGGGTCTCTATTTCCCATTTTCCCCGGACACAAAGACCCCGTTTATCTGGCGCTGACATTTTCCGCGTGCTGCCTTTCAACTTTAACCATTTTACCCCTTTTGCGGTAACATGTTGATCCCTCGAAAGAATGGGAAATGCCAGGAAATTAAAGGGTTTGCCCTGCCAGGCCAGACTTTGAAATCAAATGGACAAAAGTATCAAATGTCTGAAATGTACATAGTATCTCGTGGATATTTCCGGAGGCACCCACTGACTCTTAAATACCGCAAAGATGGTAGCTAACAGATATGTATGTTCTGGGCAATAAACAAAATCCAAGCTCATTTACAAGGTATGGAAATATTTTCCAGAACGCATTAGAAACTGGTTTACATAGATGACACCCCGGACTGAACTGAACTGAGCCTCGTTAGCTGGTAAATCACACAACGGCCCGCGTCCCGGGGAATGACAGAGTTTGTTCTGCCACTTGATTTTTGCATTATATATATATAATTTTATAAAGTTAACAAATCTGATTTGCGTGTGCACAGGATTCTTGCAGATGATGCATCACAAAATATGGGCAAACCCCCTTTGGGGTTTAGCAATAACTGTTACTACCCTTAAATTAGTGACGACATAAGTAAGTCGGGTTCATTTAGAACATATATTGCATGCCTGTTGGATGAGTAAGCTTCGAATTGGCCTAGTTCCTAGTTGACAAATAGGATAAATATTGGAATTCCATGTGAATAATATTTAGTGCCTAGAAAATGAGATTGAATTAGATGTAAATTTTTATATAAATATATATTTATAATGATTAAGCCCCCAAGACCCTTAAGAAATTTTTTTTTATTATCAAACTGATATAGATCAGGTTTATCTGTTATAAAATCCAAATTGACTCACCTATATCAACATGATCTCTGGTCAAATTCCGTTTCATAACTGACAAATATTTGACACCCAACCTACGTCATTGAAGATCTTGGACATCCTGAGTTCATTGCCTTCTTTAATATATATTTTTATGTTTTCTGTAGCATAATTTTTGGTTAGAAAAGCCTTCGGTGTCACCCAGTGACACGCATCTTTCAGATACTCTAGTGATCCACCGGTAAACGGCCTAACCACAGAGTGGAGAACAGTGGCGCTCCGTTGATAAACCCGATCCGAGAGATCGGTTCTCGAGAGAGAGAAGTCCCAAGCTGGCGGCTATAAAAAGCTCGGCTCAACTCCAGGTATCGCACAGTCCACTGGAAACCATTGAACTCGCGAGTGAATAAATATAAATATAATTTTTAATAAGAAAACGCAAAAATATCTGCAAAAATGAAAGTGTTTGCGTCGGTTTTTCTTGGCATTCTCTGCATTGCCCACGAGGCCAGAGCCCAGTGTGAGTGTAAAAAAAATCCCAAAAATTGTGGGAAATTGCCCAAGTGCGAGGATGTCAAGTGCCCGGTTCTAATTAAGCCGGTTGGACCAGTTGGAATACGGGGGAGCACTGCACGCGCCAATCTCCAAGTGGGCAGTGCCCGGTGGCTAAGAGATTTGTGGTCAAGATGAGTGACTGCACTTGAAAGTTTATAAGAAAAAACCCAGAGTGTGGAAAATTGCAGTGACAATTAACAGATACTTTGTAAAAAATTTACAGGAAATAGCAAATATGAGTTACTTACAATTAAGTAGTATATAAAATAATAACAATAAATGCTTAACAATTTCAATTTAAAACCAAAGTTTATTAAAAACAATATAAACTTAATTAATTAAACACTTTTTGCTGAGTGTGTCATGATCAATCTAAAAGATACACAGCCACCTGACTCTGCCTAACCGCAAGAATGTCAGAACAGAGAAGGCGCGTGCATTTCGGGGCATCCCCTGGAGAACCAGATTTCTTCCACTTCTACCTCCTTTAATCTATTTTTATTTTTATATATTTCTGCAGATACGCGTTGCTTGAATCCCAACCAGCGTAGTGGCTTCTGTGTGCACATCAGGCAGTGCCAGACGCTGTACTCCGTGCTCCAGCAGGAGAGATTAACCGATGCGGAGAAGCAATTCATCAAGAACTCGGCCTGTGGCATGGGCGCGGATAAGCAACCTTTTGTCTGCTGCACTCAGGATACTGGATATACCAGAAGGACACAGAGGTTGACACCTTCCTTTCCCGACTACGATGGTTTTGGTGGAGACTGGGAGGAGGAGCGTCCCACTAGATTTACTTTTCCCCAACAACAAGTCAGTCGACCCTGGAGCTTTGGCCAGCAGCAGGCCAGCGATAGGAGCTCCGTTCAGACTTCAACTTTCAATGGAGTCGATGGCTCTAGATTGCTGCCTCAGCCACCCAATTGTGGGGGTGTGGCCATTAAGAACAGGATCTATGATGGCGAGGATGCTGATCTGAATGAGTTTCCTTGGATGGTTCTGCTGGAGTATCGTCGTCGCACTGGAAATGGTTTGGCCACCAGCTGTTCAGGATCGCTGATCAATCAGCGTTATGTTCTCACAGCGGCCCATTGTCTAACCGGAAGGATCGAAAGGGAAATTGGAGCACTGTGAGTACACAAAAGATAAAATATATATGGGGTTAATATGAGGTTAGAAATAGTAGTAAATAGTAAAAATAAAATTCAGGAAAATTTAAGAAGTTTAGGTTAATTTTTTTTTAAGATTAAAATTTTTCTAGATTTTAGTGATGAGGTATTAACTTATCTTGGTAAACTTCCATTACCATTCAAAAGATCCCTAAGAACCCTGAGATATCTGATTTATTGCATTATTTATTTTAGGATCAAAGGGGGTTACCTGCTTTGCATATATGTATTTATTTTAACCACAATTCCAGAGTTCCCTAAGTTCACCTTAAAGGGGGTTTTTCCAGGTGGCAGTTTGGTGCCAGACTTCTTTGACACATCCCAAAGATTCTGACACTTTAAATGGGGAATTTTACTGGCTATCTCTTGTGTAAGCATAAACATCTTTCTTTTAAAAAACCAAAGCCAAAGATGTCCATATTATTAATGATTTGTTGATGTTTGTGACAGTAGCATTAGGGGGATTTTTACAACCGATCTCCCACATATCGATTCATGAATGGAACCGATGTTTTGGGGTGAATCAAGTTTTAGTATTACGATCTTATCGTGTGACTACTCTCCAATCCAGTTTCGTTGTGACGGCGAAAGTGGCTTATTCACGCTTATTGGACTGATATTTCCACGAACCAGGCTGCCTTCTCCGGCTAACTCAGTTAACGAGGCCAAAGGGATCCCCAAGCTGAGTTAGACGCTTGTTTCAAGAATATTCATTAGAGACGGCTACAAAACCAGATTTGAGGTGTTTTGCCTCTGGTTAGCGTCGTTCCGATGATTCACTATATATATCTCTCTGTGGGTTCTCGATTTCGGCGTTGGCCAAGCACCAATTAGCAGGCTAATTCTAGTGTTTAATTGTCGGCGTTTAAATGCTCATTCATTGAGTTTTGCTCCGCTCCGTTTATGAGTGGTATTTGGAGTACAAGAGTATTTTGGTTTCAGGGAAGGGTGTGTAACAGGCTTGGGTTTATTTTTCAGGTTTATTTGATAAAAATTTAAATATAAAGAGTTATAAATTAATAAATAATTTATCTATATATTCGATTTTCGAAAGTTATCGATTTTGTTACATAAAATTTATCGAGTTTACCGATTTTTTATGCTGAAATTGGAATATATTATTTTTGTAATTTTTTTTTAGAATTAATTTTCAATACAAATTTTGTAGATAATTTATCGGTATTACCAATATTTAATTGATTGATTTCGATAGATATATTTTATTTCTAGAATCGATATATTTTAAAACTTGACTTTTTAATTTTCATTTCTTTAGGAATTTAATATAATTTTAATTCAATATTTATAACCCCTTAAAATGACAGGTATTTTATAGTCGTGACGTCTTATAATAATCGTTATATTTTTCAATTTTTCCAGTGCCTCTGTGAGACTGGGTGAGCATGACACACGTACCGCCGTAGACTGTCCCCCTGGCGGTGGCGGTTGCTCCCCGGAGGCCCAGCGTCTGGGCTTCGAGGAGATCCGGGTTCACGAGAGATACACGGAGAAGTCGAAGAACCAAATCCATGACATTGGTCTCATTCGCTTGGAGCGGAATGTGCGATACACGGACAACATTCGGCCCATTTGCCTGCCCTCGTCTGTGGGTCCGGAAATGCGCCAGTCTGGTCAGTCTTTCACGGTGGCCGGTTGGGGTCGCACCCTGAAGATGGCCCGGAGTCCCATCAAGCAGAAAGTGGAGGTGAACTATGTGGAGCCGGCAAAGTGTCGCCAGCGATTCTCACAGATCAAAATTGCTGTGGAGTCTACACAACTCTGTGCCGGCGGTCAGTTTGGACAGGATAGCTGTGATGGGGACTCCGGTGGACCATTGATGCGATTCCGAGGTGATTCTTGGGTCCTGGAGGGCATTGTGTCCTTTGGCTACAAGTGTGGTCTGAAGGACTGGCCCGGGGTTTACACAAACGTTGCTGCCTACGATATCTGGATCAAGCAGAATGTGAGGGCTTAGGAAATGATATCTTTTCCTGGGTTTAAAACTCAAAATGTGATCTTTAATGTTACAATTTAGTTAGGCTCTTAATTTAGTTAGTGTAGATTATAATATTATTTTAATAAATATTGCCAATAAAGTACTTTATTAAAATGAGATTTCTTTGAATTTAACAAAGAATAGACATTACGCAAAATTTTGGTGAAAATAAAAATATGGATAAAAATGTAAGTGCCATTATTTCTTATTTAAGAAATAAAAGAAGAATGCAGATTTCTCAACAGAAATGTAATTTTATTATAAGCATGCTTTCACTTATCATAAAACGATTAAAATATTACCACAAAAACTGAGAAAACCCAAAGATTAAACGCAGAAGAGCTCTACTTTACCTGCCCAACGTTCGCTTTCAATATACATATATTAAAACCATTTTACATATTATTTAATATATATTTAGCACACTTTTAAATATGGGTATGTATGTATGTCTGTACAAATTTTTGTTTATTAAAAAATGTCCATTAATATTAAACACATATATAGGTCAGGCAAAACTTGAAACAAGTAAAATGATAATTGCATCCGAGATGATTGAGAATAAATAAGTATAAAGTTTAAACAAAATATTAACATATGTTTGAGACAATATAATATGTAGATTAATATTTTCATTAAAAAATCAAATTGATTTGTTTATTTAATTTCTTTGTTTATTTTCTTAACTTATTTCACAAGATCTTTAAATAATTGAAACCTGATTTCTGGTTTGACTTTTAACCCCTAGAAACTTTAGTTTTCAGACAAACCCACTAAAGTGATTGACCTGTTCGGGTTTGAAAAACCTTTGGATTTTCCAGCAGAATCCGAGTGCGACACCTCGAACAATCTCGCCAGCCAATGACATTGCCACCGCGCTTTAATTGGCGGCTTTTATGGCCGCAGAAACCACAAGAAAACTTCCGGTATTGGCAGGTGTCTTTGTTGTTCCATGGACTTTGGACAAAACTTAAATTGTGAGTGAGCTTTTCTGTGGACTTACGATGCCTAAAAGACTTGTATGAAAATATAAAAAAATCTGCTTGACTTTTAAATAAATTATTAAATATTTATAATTTCTACTAATTATAAATAAATTTTGTATATGAATATATGAGAAGCAAACCTTTGAATTTTAAAAACTAAAATCGTAAGACAATATTATTTAGGAATATAAAAATAGGAAAATAATTAAAAATTTATATCTTACCATAGGAATTTTGTAAAATTTCTTAAGATATCAAAACTAAGCACAGTGGCTTGTTGACCATTTGTATTTGAAAACCCGGCCTGAAAGTTGGCAATACTTTTGAGCCAAAACCGGCATCGCTTCACTCTCTCACCTTCAACGAAAGTGAAACCAGCTGGCCAGCTGAGCTACCTCGATTATGCAATATATTATAACCGGACCGTCCGGCCGATCGATCGACCTGCCGACTGCACTTTTGGACTCGTTTCTTTGTCGGCCCGAAACTGAGCTCTGCTGAAGCGCTGAAATGGGGCGGGGGCGGTGTCACCTGTTGACACCTGAGCGTAGCTTCGGAGCCGGCTCTTCGGCTGATCGGCTCTTCCGACCTATCCGATCTTTTCGGGGTCTTCGGCTTTGAGTTCGGCTATATTTATATTTATGTTTTTTTATTTTTTCTTTTTTTTTTTTTGGCACTCTGCTTACACGAACTGAGTTGCCATTCAGTTTCGATTCGTACGCCTTGGCCGCCGCTTCATCTCGTGGATACTGTATCTGCAGATAGTATCTATATCTTATATATATACATATATCAATGCAGTTTAGTTCGGTTCTTCAGTTATGGACTTTCTTGGGCTTCTGTTTCTTGGCGCTGGCTGAGATGGGTTACCAGCAGTGCGATATTCCCAATGAATCAAAGAGGGGCATCTGCCTGGAGGTCAGCAAGTGTGCGGCATATCTCCAGGTGCGAAATGCCACCAATTTGCCGGCGGAGAAGGTGAACTTTCTTAAGAAGGTTCAGTGCGAAATGGAGCAACGAGTGGGAGATACTGAAAGTTCGTACGAGTCACTGGTGTGCTGCCCGGCCAATGGCCAGGATTATCTATTTCCTGTGCTGCAATTCACCAAGTTCGAGTACCGGCGTTTCTTGGATGTGACTTCTCGTTTTAAGCGTAAAAAGCTGAAGCGTCGTATCCAGACTGTAGAGCCCAGCTCTGGCTTTAATCTGCTCAACGAGTGCGGCAAGCAGGTTACCAATCGGATTTATGGAGGCGAGATAGCCGAACTGGATGAGTATCCCTGGCTGGCGTTGCTTGTCTACAACTCAAGTGAGTACGAAAAAAACTTATTTTTAAATAAAGAAAATAATATTTATTATATATTTATATAAACCCCTAAAACCAGACGACTATGGCTGCAGTGGAGCCCTGATTGATGATCGCCATATCCTCACAGCCGCCCATTGTGTCCAAGGCGAAGGAGTGCGCGAGAGACGGGGCCTGTAAGTAGCTGCAAATATATAATTCTAAAAAATTTCCTATAAAATATCCTTTAAACATTTCTTACAACCCTTAGAAAACATGTTCGTTTGGGTGAATTTAATGTTAAAACGGAGCCGGATTGCATTGAGGAACCGAATTATTTGAGCTGTGCCGATGCTGCCTTGGACATTGGCTATGAGACAATCCATGTTCATCCGGAGTACAAGGAGTTCTCCAACTATAAATACAATGATATAGCCATTATTCGTCTGAAACATCCCGTATCCTTTACGCATTTTGTTATGCCCATATGTCTGCCCAATAAAACGGAGCCTTTGACCTTGGCCGAGGGTCAAATGTTCTCCGTTTCTGGATGGGGAAGAACGGATCTGTGTGAGTATTAAATTTATTAAAAAATTCTTTAAACATTCTATTATTTTTTAAGATATAATTGGATTTTTTTTTCCTCTTTTCATAGTACAAACTTTATTCCATTTCTATTTGTTTTGATTTCGTTAGAACAATATCAGCTTGATTAAGTAAAACAGGAAAACAACTTTGGTATCAAATTGTTTACCACTTTTTAAGTTCCCATAAAACAAAGTTTGGATTTTCCACTTTGAGACTTGTTTTCTTTTCATTAAAATCATTTCGTGGTCTTGTTTAAATACAAAGTCTTCGAAAACAAAGAAAATACATACGTCAAACCTCTCAAGTTTGTCAAAGGTAAATACTAAAAATTCTTTGCCTTTGAAATAACTTGGAATTAGTGTTTGTTGATTAAGTTAAAGTAAAGTTTAATATACGAATATATATCCTTAAGGATCTTATTAATTTAATAATTATTTTCCTATATTTTCAGTCAACAAATACTTCATCAACATCCATAGTCCCATCAAGCTGAAGCTGCGTATTCCTTATGTCTCCAACGAGAACTGCACCAAGATTCTGGAGGCCTTTGGTGTGCGTTTGGGGCCCAAGCAGATCTGTGCCGGCGGCGAGTTCGCCAAGGATACCTGTGCTGGGGACTCCGGAGGTCCTTTGATGTACTTTGACCGCCTGCACTCACGATGGGTGGCCCACGGCGTGGTCAGCTATGGATTCACGCAGTGCGGAATGGCCGGAAAGCCGGCGGTGTACACGAATGTGGCCGAGTACACGGATTGGATCGAGGGCGTTGTCCAGATGGAGAAGGCAAAAAGCCAACAGACGCAATCCCTGCAGCAACAGCAGCAGCAGCTGTCTTGACGTCAGATTTCTATATAACCATATTTTTTTCGGGGGGGAAGAACAATCGGCGCCTAATTGAAAGGGGCGGGGCAGCTGTTCTGATCCGATATTCAGATCTATTTGCATCCCGTCCATATTTGTACATATTTTGCTAATTACCTAACAGCCATCAACTATTTGGTTAAGCGTGTGAGCGAGAGTGAGTGCGGAATGCGAGTGATACCCAGAGTGCCAGTGTGTGTGCGAGCTAACAAAAGTCTGAAAAACATGTTTCTATTTAAATAAACTACTGAATTATTTACACGCTCCATGGAGTTTTTATTAGCGAGGCGGCTGGAAACAAGGAAAAACTGCAGTTGAGTCACTGCAATTATGGATTTTTCATGGGTGAATACAATTTTCCAGGGAAATAGTCATTGATTAATAATTTATAAAGGGCTTGCAAATTGTTTAAACTTAAATAAGTTTCTGGGAATATGAAACTATTGAAACTATTTTATAAATATATTTTATTAAATAAATTTATACCCATTTTATTACTTTATCAACTGAATTTCGATATTATAAGAAGGTTAATTCTAATTTAATTCAGTTTTAAGAACTATATTTTCCGTGTGGGTGATAAATTAAATTTGTATTAAAGTATAAAAATCTTTCCTCTATTTTTCGCATTTTAAGCAGTTTGTTAAATATTAAAATTTAAATATATAATATAACAAATATATGCTATAAAATATAAATTAATATATAAAATCTTATAATATGAGGTTATAATCCACATACAATTTGGTAGCTATACCTCGTATAGATCTTTGAGATCTGATACTAAGACTAATAACTAAATCGGTTCGCCTGTTGATGCTGATCAAGAATTTACATACTTTATGTGGGCCTCTTTTTCCTGTTTTAAGTTTGAACTAAACTTAACATTTTTTTATAATTTAAACCTTATTCCTTTATCAAATCCTAAATTTTTTCTTCAAGTGCATTCATTGAGACTTTATCGATCGATGGCTTTGTGATGATCACCATCAGCTGTTCGCTGTTGGCCAGTCGTCTCAGGCCAGCTGGTCAAACCCGCTGGTGCAGTCCGATCTGCGACCAGGTTGGTTGATGTCGTCATTGATTGCCACACTTTGCTTTCACCCGCCATTCGCGTGCACTCGAAAACGTGGCCGAAAATAAAAATGGTCAAGTGATGCAATGGCTGCCAAAAGCCAGTTGACACAATAAAAAATAAACACAAACCCAAAATGAATCCAAATCGGATGCCAAAATCGATGCCAGGCCATTCATCAGGCCTCCTCCAAAAAAATCCAAAAATTAAAAGAATACAAAAACTACGAAAAATCCGAAAATAGCCAGGCTTCCAATCCGCGAGCCATTTGTATGCGATGCGCAGGTGTTGTGTCCGATCGCCAGTGGGCCACTGGCCAAAATTGGCCAAAAGCGAGTGAAAAACGGTTAAGAGCGCGGCGGCTCTGCAGTGCGTCATGCAGTGAAAGTGAACTTGACTCTCTGAGTCTTGTCTCTGACTCTGGCTTTGATTTAATGCCCGCGGTGATTACTATATGATATATGATATATGCGTGCATTAATATTCATGATGTTTATCAGCTGGCAAAGCTTGAAAAAAAGTCAAATCCAAGACTTGGCGGCGCCAGAGCAGCCAGAGATATATTTTTATATACACAAATATATATTTATATGCTTGTGCAGCTCATTATCGGGCTTTTGGCGATTTTTGCTTAACCTTGAACCACATACACATAGATATGGAAATTGGCAAACATGAATGACATTGAAAGGCAGACGGAGTGTTACTCAGGAATCAGTTATGGTCAGTATATCTTTGATAACCGGTTTTTTTTGTACCACGAAAAACCTCTCAATAAAGTCAAGCGGGAGATTTTCAATTAATGGTTGGTCTTGGGAAATAATAAGGGATAAATTGCAGAATAAAATTGTAATATATATCAAATGGTTTCTAAATAAAGTAGAGTTGTTGAAGATTTTGGAAATATAATTTGGCATGTTACATTTTAAATTAAAAAATATTATTGCCATATTTACGCATATACATTTAATTGTAATAATTAGTTATTATTAATTATAATATAATAATTAACTCTAAGAGAATCATATGATGATGGTATTAATAAGATATTAAATATTATTTTTAATGCTTTCTTATGATAAAATCGTTTAAACATTCGTGTCTTTTCAAATAGAGCCTCACTTTTATTTAATAAAATAAAATTAATATTAATAATAAATATAATAAATAATCATTCAAACATTCAAACATAAAATATGTTCATGGATATCTCTGCAGTTCGACAAATATTAATTTCCATGTTATTGAGCCATTTTTAAATCCTCTATTTGAAAAATTAAAAAAAAGTGTAGTTAGGTAGAAAATAAAATGAAAATCCCATTTATAAATAAGATTGGTATTTAACAACCTTATTAAAGACCCTAAAAGGTAATTTCACATCTGCTGTCCTACCAATTCAAGTGTCAATCAAAACATCGGCCAACTGGCGACCGCAAAAGCATTGCATTTATTTTCCTTTTTTTTTTTTTGTATTTATGGGCGGCGTAATTCGGTTATGGCCACGCCTACCTGGCAATTATAAAGTCAATTTGAGCTACTTTCCAGGGGCCAAAGTACAAAAAGGGGAAAAGTCCTCTAATCAATTTACTGGCAACCCCCCTGAACTCGAGGTCGAGTTTTCAGTGAAGAGTTTTGTGTTTGCCTTTGAGTTTGAGTTTGATAATTGCATTGTGCACTGGGCTTTGTGAAAAGTTTGCTTTTTTCAAATTGGGAAATTAGAAGGCAGGAAAGGAAATTAGCCATATGGCCAAGCCAAGCTGGAAACCCTTCGTTTCCAGGTGGGTTTTCCTTCTAACTTTTGTTTTCCGCCGCCTTGTTTTCCCTTTATGACACTGGCAATTGCATTTCCATTTCGCAGCTGAGACCCTCAACTATAAAACTTTATCGACTTGTTAACTGAGCGACGTATCAATAAGTGCCAACGTGCCACACAGACGTTGACATGCCATTAAACGCGTCCTCAGGACAGCATATCCTGGGTCCTTTTTGCAATTTTTGCATGGCGGCAGGAGGGTTGACAGAGGGTTGAGCCGTGTAACATTTGGGCCAAATTGTTGTATAAACTCAATGAAATTAAAATGCGAAAAAGAGAGGAGGGAATTTGCGAGTGAATACAAAAATAAATGTGAAATAAAAATGGCAAAGTATCCGGAGATCGCTTTCATTAGTTAATGGAATGGATTGTCCGCAGAGGCAAGAAATTACGCAAATGTCAGAGAGTGGATTTTACTTCCTCTTATCACTCCGAGTGTCAATATGTAGCAAAAAATGCGCACTGAGACTAGCGGAAGGAGGGAGCATCGCTATCGGAACTGCAGTCTCGGAATATGCGTTCTTGGCGAGCTTCAGGCAGAGTCACTCCTATCAATCCCCAAGTGCAGCTCGAGGGAATCGGTCAGAATGAAAAGCTACTACTACTGCCACTGGCTAATGGTGTTTATATTTAGCGGATTGTGTTTTTTACTCAATGGAGGGATAGTAGAGTCTACAAGGGTAAGTTACTAAATTATGATGTAAATAAATATTACTAAATTAAATTCCCATAATTTTTGAAAATAATAAGAAGCCCTATTTTTCAAATACAATTTTATAAATATTTGCTGTAGCTTAGACTTAAACTTTAAGCTTAAATAAAAACTATATAAAAATATATGTGATTTTGTTTTATTTAGGAAACTGTCTACAACAGCAGGGAATACCTGAATCGTACGTCATTTCGAAGAATAGTTACCTGCAAAAGCTCGGAATCTGGAGAACATCCTTTTGTAAGCAAATTTAACCCAACTCCAACACCAAGTCTGCCAAATATTTTATTTGAGGTGTGTATTTGTTTATTGTTTTATGAAGTAAATTCTAACATTCTTTAATCGGTTCATGCAGGAGGATTATAATTCGACAAGAAGCCGTTTATACAGGTCAGGATTACAAGGGGCTATTCGAAGGAATCACTTGGGACAGCCTATTGTAAGACGGCAATGGCGAAGGAATCGTAAAAATTTTAAAAATATAATAAAAAGGTTAAATAATTGATTTTTAAGGTTCTTATAAAAGCCATAAATTTAAGCCAAATCTTTTCTATAAGATATGAAATCACTTTATAAATACAATTTTTTAATAATATAAGAAACAAGCTGGTAAGATGTACAACATTTTTGTATAAATCTAATAAATAATATTTAAAAAGCAAAATTGTTTTATAAAGAAATAATTGTAGTTATCCCAATTGCTGATATTAATATTCTTCTCAGAAACTTTAAGATATATACATTATTTACATAGAGATGAACACTACTATCTGCTTAGAGAATGCAGTTTCCCTTTCCTTTTATATACATTTTATTTTTATCAGAAAATCACATTTAATTAAAAATATAGAAAGTTGTTTAAATAAAAGCCACTATTTCATGTACCTTATTTAATTGAAATAAATTTAATCATAAAAATTTAAGAAGTATAAAAACAAATCTAGGCAACTTAAAAATATCATTAAAAAATATTGTAGAAAATATTTTAGTGCTTGGAATACTTACTTTTAAAATGCAATATTTTTTTTATTTTTAAATACTTAGTTATTCTACACTAAAATTTAATTTAAATCCCGACAAGTATGCAAAATATCTACAACAAATTTTATAAGAGACGCGACTGTACCAAGTTCCAATAATAATAGAGTCATTTCATGCACGTGGCCACTAAATTAAACATAAATAATAAACTGAGACCAGAACTCGAGATCCTTCAGATGCCAGCCCTATAATCGTTCCATAATGGAAAAACTGTCGCGATAATCATCGTCATCTTACATTTTTCCAAAGCAATAATCGCGCACGTGAGGCGAGCCTCATAATGACTTTCGTTTTATGCGAAAATTATTATTTCGGAAATTTGCATAGGGCCAAGGGGCATAGCAACCCCCGAGAAAATCGCGCACTTCAACACGCGTGCTCAATATTTATTAAAAATTAGCAACAAGCTGTTGAAAAATCAAAGAACAACAAATACAAATTATTTGCAAAATCAAGCAGACGTTGGGCTGACGGTGATTTCCTTCCGTTTTTATAATTTTATTTTGAAATTTTTGGGAGAAGGAGATGATAATGAATTGGGATGGGATGGGATTTTGGATTATTAAAGGACATTCTATTAAAGTGACTGTCTATATAGGAAGTGTAAATTAGAAAGGAAATATATAGATTTTTCCACAGATATTCTTTAAAGTTTAAGGCCAGTAAAGATTTAAATAAAATATATCAATTAATTACTTAATATTAGAGGAAATCACTTAAAGTTAGCTCTGGGAAAGGTAAACTTTATAAACTACCTACAAGTTGAAAAATTAAATTTTTCCTTAGGTTTAAATATTTTCTATATAGAGCACTGGGTCAGGTTGCGGGTCAGAGCCCAGGGGCACCTCAGAGGTCGGGCAACAAAGGAATATTTAATTCCAATTACACAAAAGGGCGGCACATCTGCATACTCTTTCTCGTGTAAAACTTAATTATAAGCATTTTGTAACTTTTTTTTTTTTTAATGAACTTTTCAGCCGCGCAAAGCAAACAAACCACCGCCCCAGGACTTTCCATAGGACCTTCTTTCGGTGGGTGTGGCTAAGCAAACAGCGACATATGTGAGTGTCAGAAGGGATGGGCAGGGGGTGGTGGTGAGCTTAACAAGCCGTTCGTGACTGTACCGAGATGACAAATTCGTGTCATTTTGCAATGGGAAATAAATAAATAAGGTGAGCACAGCAGCAGCAATGTCACACATGAGGGTATGGCAAAACACTTGCAGGATTCCCAAGGACTCAAGTGGTTTTTCCAACTCTCCTTTTTTTTGGATGTAGCGAAACTTGAAGGACAGTTTTTGCACATTAGCACGCAGCACTTGAGATAATGCGGTGAATTGGGAAACACTTGTAGGAAAATAAAAGACGAAGGACCTCTTGAGCCTGTCAGTCAGACACTCTTTCCCCACATCGCAGCAGATTTGGAAAGTCAAATACAATTTGATAGCCGTAAAAGACCAGGCGGCATTTTCAACTTCAGACACAAAACCCTCCAAATTGGACCACATGCGGACCTTATATCGTCCTTATATCCCGACAAACAGTCCGGGCAACAACCCACCAACTATGCAAATAACATTAATTGTTTCGCCAAACAAAGCGAATGCAAAACAATAATCATGGAAATGGGAAAACGAGGAAATGGAAACGATACAATTTGGACTTCGAATTGATGTTGGAAAATTATAATGCCCATAACCCTAACTCCGGGCAGTCTTCTCCGCTAAGCGGAAGCGATTCGTTTAAATTTGATATGGGATATGGGATGTGGGACAGGACAAAAGTTCGAGGAGGACTGTACTTCTCGATGGCAGGACCAACCCCATAAAGCGTTCTATCGGGCTCAGGGGTGGGAGACAATGGCGAATACATCAAACACCAACAACCCCGGCGAATTTTTGGGTTACGAGGTGAAAATCCTCCGGCTCCTGAGGCTCAGCCTCAGTCTCAGTCGAAGCCTTCTTTAAGATGTTTTTTGTAGAGCCCTCGAAGGCTAAGAATACACTGGGAAATTTGGGTTTTGAAAGGTATTTTTGAGAGATTTTAAATAAGGAATATTTTTGAGGTTTTAAAAATGAAATTTATATAATAAAAAAATGGAAAAAGGACTCCATTATGCACTTCAAAAAGCAAAGGAAAATTCTTATTTACTGTGTGTATTACGTTTGAATTATAGGTTATATTTTAATAATTATTTAAAGGAAATCATAAAAATTTTGTATCTATGTTTAGGTTTCTCAAATAGAGGCCGGAATACGCAAAAAAAATGTAAAAATGCACGAGTTACATTTCCAACTTTGTGGAAAAATCTATACTTTTTAGTAATAAAATATTTGTTTATTTTAATTTTAATGTATTGCCAGGACACCAATTCTTTATTCTATATGCTTTATATATTTGTATTTGAAAAGGTTTTATTTTTTAAATATTAAATTTCTAACTAAATTTATTTCAGTGTTTTTCAAGTTTTCTTTTAATCGCTCACAGCGAATGCTGAACAATGCGAGGCAACCTCTGCCATTTTCCATTTCCATCTCCAACTCCCCTTTCGAATTTCCATCTCCAGTGACTTTTCCCTCTTCACGGCATTGTTGGTGCCTGCCTGAGCCTGTGTGTGTTACAGTCCAGCGATTTGCATATGAATGAACGTAATAAGGCAGGGCACGCAAATTAAAAGTAAGCAGGAGCACCCAACTCCAACTCCATCTCGAGCTCAGCATCCGAATCTGAATTCGAATCCTCACAAAAGAAGGCACATGTGGAGTATCAGAAAGTGCTGGCTGGGTTGTAACTGGTAATGAAACATTCCACGAGTGCGGAATTAATAGGAATGATTTGTCTTTTGTTGTTGCCGCGAGAAGGATTCTCTCCAAATTGCATTCGAATGTTTAATTGAGCGGAAGCAGGAGGTTCCAAGCGAGAGACACCGAGGAGAGGGGATATAACAATAAGGATATGCTTGATAAGGCAATACATTTTCCAAGGATTCGACAATATGCAATTTAGGGTACTTGAATGTGAAGGAAAGAAGAGAGTTCTTAAGGTGAAAGGTAGGGGAAATGTACATGAAAAAGGGGTTCATAATTCCATTTCACAACAAATAAATATAAGGTAACAAGGAACAAAATTATACAGAAATAAGTAAGTAAATTTATGCGATTTATTATTTGAATTTATAAATTTATTAAGGTAGGTTTAAGTTTTATTAAAATTTAGGAGACATATATGTATCTTAAATATCTTTTATGTATCCTTAGCTCCTTATTTCATTAATTTGAAAATTATTTTTAAGTTCACAAAACATTAAGTAAGTTCCCTTTAAGTTATTCCCTGAAGACTGTCATTCTAGAACACGTTCAATTAAAGTAATACCCCTCGATTTTAACTAAATTAAGTCTTCCTAATGATGAACCCATCTCAGACAAAAAGGCCCTAAGGTCCTAGTTCCCTAATTGCCAGAGAACTACTCACACTGAACTGTTACTAATCAAGTTCCATTTTCCACTCACGCCATTCCCTTGATTGACTCCAATTATCGGATAGGTTTTTCCCCGTCAGATGCAGGACTAGACTACTTACTATACATATCAAGGGCCATGCACGAATGCTAAAGAAGGAAATTACTTAAATCGAAATTACGCCGCATTAGAGAAGGGTCCTGTCCAAGTCCTGGCACGACATCAACATTGAAATTTAATCAAGTCCGGTTTTTCCGGCCAAACGATGTTGATTTTTTTATTATGCTAAAGCGTCTTTTCTTTCTCTCTTCCGTCTTGCCGGAAAATCGAAGGGCAGAGTCCTTGCACGCATGGAGTTCATTGATTAACGATTTCCAACAAAGGAGAGTTTTCTCCCCCCGGGGGAAATGCAGGACACGCACACACACACATAATCAAAAAATTAAAATCTCTTTATGTTTTTATGCGCGCTGATTGAATGGTTCCATTGTTGTTATTGCCGGACAGTTTGATGTGCCATTGATGGACTCGACTAATCGCCAGAGGAAACCCTGTTGGCATTTTTCTAGCTGTAATTTAAGTAATTTCTCTATTACAACCTAGCTTGTTTTTCCCGGCTGCCATCACTTTTGGTCACCCCTCGGTATAGCCTTCATTTCCGATCCCTGGTCATCGCCAGTCGAGTGTAATGGATACAAGCGATGAGCAGGACCAGCCACCAGACCACCAGTGAAACATTATCCTTTTTTGTGCGGCCAGCCGCGGGGCAGCGGGAAACTCAGAGAGAAAAGCAAATGGAAATTGTTGCTTGCTTGCTTCTCCTTTTGTGTGGCTTCACTTTCACATGTGTGGCAGAAAATTCCCTGGTCGCGTTTTCCCAGGTAGCATTTAATTAAGCCTCAGTGCCGCGAGCTTCCAGCTAATCTCTAATCAGGTTATTAGCAGACTTTCCAGCGCTTCCCTTTGAGGTTCCTTTTTCCACTTTGATTCCCTAATTGGGGGTGAGTGTGTGTGGAACGGGAATTTCACACCTCATATCCTTGAAAAGACAAGAGAAAGGTGGTCTGACGGGTTTGAGGTCTTTGAAGTGGCCAAGGAACAAAAGCTGAGCCACTTTTCAATGCTCACACAGTGGGGAGTTAGGGGTTTTCCACGGTTAAATTTGTTAATTATTAAATTTTAAAAAGTTTAAGGACATACTTTTAAGTACATTACATTTTCTAGGATTTTTTTGAGACCTACAAATGTCTATATCAATATTTTTAAAGGATTTTCAAGTATATTAGTTGCTTTAAAAATAAATACAAAATATACTTCCTTCCTGATTGATCCTGGTCAGCTGCCCTAAGAAAATGGAAAGTGCCTTCCTAAGAGCCTCAAAGTATCACTCGAGAAATCCAATAAGCCGCCCCAGGGCCAAGACAATGGCGCGCCAACGACGCTGACAATCATCGGGAATGATGAGGATGATGACTAAGCAATGTCCACCCTCGGGGAAAAGTCGTTACCCCCACTCCCCCATTTCTCTTTTATTGCAATTTGCGAAAATTTACTGGCAGAGAAAGTGAAAGGAGCCCAGGACTTTGCGATATTTGATTACGAAATGCAAGAGGGAAAACTAGTATTCACGAGTCAATAATGATAAACATAAACCCAACAGATTGTGAGTACCATGGAGTGCTGACATCTGATGCCGCAGGACGCGCAAGGACCCCCCCAGTGGACCTCGAGCCAGGGCATTAATTGCCAAAATTAAATTTATTTCCTTCATTAATACATGCTAGCCACCAGGCCAGTGTAGATGTCAAGTAATCAAGCGCATCCTGTGCCGGATACAGGATACATTTGAATGACAGCCGAGGTTTGACATTTGCAGCATGTCATGTTGCTTATTAAAAGCATAAATAAGTCCAAGTGGATATAAGTGAATGACAGCGAGGAGGGGAAGCAAGTACTAAGGGTAACCACCCTTAATAGTAGTAACATTTAAGCCAAAAAGGCTTGACCAGGGAAACCCTATACAAATATATACAGAAACCAGGTACTGGTTCTCGTAAAATTCCAATCAATTTGCCACAAAGAAAATGTCCAAGGACAATTTGATCTGGACAATGGCCACAAATCACTGTGGAAATTGTACAAATCTCTCTTACGGAAATGTGCCGACAGATAAACAGTTTTTCCTACGGCTTCCCTTGTCAAAATGTTCCACTTTCCAACTTGTGTTCGTGTCGTTAATCAATTAACTTTGAGCCAGTTTCCTTTACAGACTGGACACGCCTCTTCGGTACTCCCCTCTTCATGGCTGACCACTTCAATATGTCAAACATATCAAACCCACAAATCAAACGCACAGTTGGACTTAAAGCCACACAAAAGATGTTGTCCGAGCAAATATTGAAAAGTGAAAAGTTTATATGCTGCCAATATGCGACTCCTTGTGGTCCTTTCATCCTTGATTTATGTCGCAAATTTCTATGATTTATGGTTGCTTACCAAAGGGGAAAGAAGTGAGTGTGTGATGTGAGTCGAATTAGTGATACTTATTAAGAAGAAAATTTTATAAATATTAGTT
>JAEIIJ010019266.1:0-28022 GCA_018904815.1 Drosophila ogumai | reverse complement strand
ATATTTTCTAATAGAAAAATGCCAATGCATTTAGTAGTAAATTCCACAATTTAAACCTCTAACCTTTGAGATAATTTCTTAGAGTATTTTTTAACCATAAGTAGCGAAAGGGAATGGAAATTGTCTACGCATTAGTTTAAACAATTAGAAAGGTTGCTCCAGGTGTCGCGGATAAATCACTTTAATTGATAACTCTAGCTTCTAGTGTATCAAGAATTACCTAATTGTTCGATCGCTAATTATGCCGTAAACGTAAATTACGTCTATATCTGTACGATATTATAGTAGACACTCGGACCGACCATCTGGCATTTAAGAGCCATGTTACATATGTCGGCACTTATGCACTTGTTACGATTTCCGAGCAATATACATGGTTTATTTATGACCCTAAACTATTACCAGCACTGTCGCAGGAATTCTAAAACAATAATTAAATATAATTAGCAAAGCCACTCACTTGCGAGAAGAGTTTTGGTTGGTAATGAGACCTTTGATCGGCTGGAGAGAGGTATCTCCGTAGTCGTATCCCCAGCACATACAATATGTGTGTGTTTATATATATTCCCCGCTTGATTTGCATTTGTCGAACAAGCTGAGGCTACGTAATTACCCGTAATTCGGGTTATACAGTCCGCCAGTTAGTCAGTCGGTCATCTTTTTCCGAAGCCACACACACTCGAGAGCAAAAGTCCGAGCGCGGAGATGGTGATGATGATAATCTTGGGACTTGCTTTCGAGCCGGCTTATAATGCCCCGCATTAAATTATAAAATATATTTCCATTCTACAACTATGCCAACCCTTGGTCAAGAGCGGGGGAAGCAAACTCGATTCCACGTGGCCACGATTCCCCGGTGCATGGCATTTGCATTGGCTTTGATCGGTATCGGAATCGGTGACACCCAACCCCTTCATCAGCACCACCTGCTACCCAGTTGCCAGGTGCCAAGTCATTACGGAACACCTGGCAACTGATTCACTTTATCTGTCACTTTCGTCATGATGAACGATCTTCCTGTTACGCCCTGATCTGCCCTGATTCACCCTCATCCTGCCTCCCTTCTTAGATAATAATTAATGGTATCCAAGTTTATAATTTAATATTAATCTGAATTTTTTCCAATTATTTATTTTTTAAATTTTATTTAAGCTTCAACTATGAATTTTAAATTTTAAAGTCGAGTTTCAATCATTTATTTTTAGTTGCTTCTGCATTTTAATTTTTAAGCAGAGATAAACAACCACAAACCAGAGATTTAATAATTTTTAACTATTTTTCAATAATTATTTGCATATAATAAATACAATCTACAGCTTAATATATTTCTCAAATTTATAGTTCATCTTAAACTATTACCAACTCACCTGGGCTCATCATTTCCCATTGATTTGCTCCAGTTTTTCTGTTTCTCCCGCCTTATGCAATCCTGGAGCCACAAACACATCCGGCTGCAAGCTCTTCTCACCTTGGACTCCGCCATGTGATGGCACTTAGCGACTGCTAACTGACCACACTCAACCACCTGGTCGAACGTCTTCATTTGTTTGTTTGTTGTTGTGTTGTCTCGCACCTGTCCAATGCATAAATCAAAAGCCAGAGAGGGGCGTTGCCTGGTGTAAACACCGTTTTCTCACCGTTAGACTTTGGAGGCAAAGGTAAATGTCGATGTCAAGGTGGTCACGCAAAGCCCTAAAGATCAGCCACCCACTCTGAGGCGGCTAAGTAGCTGCTAATTGCGGGCGAGACACAACACCTGGCCGGGTCTGGGACTTGGCCAATAAATTAACAATATTTATGAACAATTTATTAAAATCAGCATCCAAGAATCAGCGTCGAAGTTGACCTTGGCGGCTAGCTGTCGAGCAACAGCTCTTGGCCAGGTTAATACAATTGTAAAATGTGTAATGTGGAATATGGGCATGCTTGAGTGCCGCTTTGTCTGTCCATCTGTCCGTCTGTCTGTCTGTCTGTCAGCTCTGTACAAAGTGCTTTGTGCGACAACTTAAAAGGGGCCTATTAGAGGGGCGAGAGCCAATCGAATCGGAGAGCTAAGCTGGGCCAGACAGACTAAGCAGGGTATTTGACTATTTGCACAAACGAATCTGTTACTTCATTTAATGTTTAAAACAAATTCAAAAATTAACGATATAAAATTTATAAAAAATAGGTAACATATTTTTGGGACAAATCTTAATTCTAAAAAAATCAAAACTCTGCCAAAAAGACTTAATTTTAATTCGGAAAGCCGTGTTGTGTTAGTTTTTACCAGGTTACAAAATCTGCATAATTAATTTAAGGTCCAAAACAAATTAAAATTTAGGTAAAATTTTCAGAATTTTAAATTTTAAAAACAATTTTTAATTTAGAAAGTTTAATTGCAATAACTTTTAAAAAGAACTGCCTATGTAAAGGTATATTATATAAAATTATATATAAATTATTCTACATTTCAATACCCTTTTAAATTAAAAAAAAAAAGTTATTTGTTAATTTTTATACATTTTTACGATCCCTGCTTGAGACAGTGTAGTGATGTGTGTTTATAGTTAAGGCTTCTTTTTGAAGTTGGCAACAAGGGTATTCAGGTATTCGGGTATTCGCACACATTAGTCATTGTCTTAGATCTACAGTCTCTCTCCTCCCTCGCCTCTCAATTCGAGGCAGCCAAGCCTGACCGTTCTTGGTCTAATCTTGTCACGAACATATAGGCCCAGTCTCGATGCCTGACTTTGACATTCTCTCTGAGTTTTAGACTTTTTAAACTCTTCCATAGCTCACCAATCCTCACAGTGGATTAAGTCTAATCCCTTTGGCTAAGGCCTAGTTCCATTACCAGGTTATGGTCTGCATAGGCCATAATTAAATGCAAATCATTGCAGTTTTATGCTTGCAACAATTCCAATTTTGCCACAGGTTTATTGCTGCGAGTGCACTTAAATTTAATGCTCGAATGAGCTGGGCTTTTCGATACCAAGGAGTCGAAGCAAGTCACGTCTATGGCCAAGTCCGGTTTGGGCTCTGGCCTGGTCTAATACGCGTGGCGCCTTGGCATTGAACTGGAAATAAAAACAAAAAAAAAAATAATAAAAAACGAGCTGTAAAGCTCACGCACTGACGGATGTAATGCATGGCCAAAGCCAAGGCTAAGGCTTTGCTGCAATGCTCTGCCAGTTGGCGTTTGATTTCGATTTCCATAAGAATCGAAATTGAATTGATCTCTGGCTTCCTAGTCAGTCAAGCCAATGTCAAGGTCGCCTCTGGGCGTCAACAATCGCACACAAATAACGCTAAGCTTCCTACAGCGAATCTGCATATAAGACAACGACGACGACGGCCAGACTCACGTGCCTTAACTTGGCCTAAGCTCTGGTGATGCTCATATTTATGGCTCCATAACTGTCACTGTCACTGGCTGAGGAGTGATCAAGGCCAGGAGGGGGCTTACAATGGGGGCCTAGACTAATGGCTATTATTATTTAAAATTGCACCGAACATTAGTCGACAGCGAAGCACTCCAAATTTGATTCACGATCGTGAATCAATACTACACCTCACCCCGCCTAAATGGTCAATAGAGAATATACATGGCCAATAGCACCTGGCTGGGGTCCGAGCATCCGCATTCTTGAGACCTTTGTTCGCCTACCGCATATCCGTCTATTTGGCGATAATGTTCTCAGCCATTCTTGGGCCCGACCTTGGCGGCTTTTGACAGCGCAACAATTGTAAGACTTGGCCAAAAAAAAAATATAAAAATAAAAGGGGAGACCAGACAGCAAAAGCAAATTAACTTTGATTGATTAAAGGAATTTCGGAGGTAGGCATGTTGGCGGGGCAAGCCAAATCAGCCTCAGCCTAGACCTGTTGCCGGTTTAGCTCTGCGAACAATGATTGTCTTTAGAGCTTGGCTAATGGCGGTTTGCCAAAAATTAATTTACCGCCAGCCAAGAAGGAAGGGAACTAAACAGAAAAATACAAATTGAAGCACTTGAGAGCAGGCATAGCCAATAAAAGTTATGGGTGAAGTAAGAAATTTCAAAATAAAAAGTTATTTGTTATTTTGAAATTTAAATTACATTAATTCTTCAATTTATAATTTCAAATTTAAAATAAAAAATGACAAATAACTCTTATTTTGACATTTGAAATATTTTATTTTAAAAATGAAAATACAAATTGAAATTTTGGTAAAATTTTAAACATTTTAACCCTTTATAAAATGTTGAAAAAAATGGGAAATATATATATATTTATATTTTTTTTGTTCAAATCAAATTCTAAAAATTAAAAAAAGCATTTATTTTAATTATAAAAATTGTGTTGTTACTTTTTACTAGGTTAACAAGAACAAGATTCAAGAACACTTTGAAATAAGGATTATTTACCCTTTGTTTAGAGTTCAGATTTCTTCTGGAGTTGCTAACAACTTCGTAAGACTTCAACTAGGGTTAGATCTCTCCACATCACGTACACGTAATTGCCTTCACTTTCATTCCGCTGCGAGGGAGAATTATGGGGTTGGTTGTCGTCCCAGACCGGGTTCCTTTCGAAATTCCAGTCACGACACAACAGCAGCTCGGATGCAGGTGACCTGCGGCCATCGCTCACTCTCTGTGGCAGCCCGGAGACTCATTAATTGAGAGCTCTTAGATTATTTGTCATTATGTCGCGGCGCTTGATTATCATTTTCCAGCGTACAAATGTGAAAAATGTAGTCACTCCCCCGCTTTGGGGGTTCGTTTATCATCTTGTTGGGGGTATGGAAATGCCAGAGAGAGAGACTAATCAGAGCACACACACGGTTCCGTTTCCCCATCTTATCTCTTTGCAGTCACACGGGCACCACGACAGGCATCAAGATGATACCGATTCTGGAGAAGCTGAGCGGCTTCTACAACTCCTACGTCCTGGCCATACTCACCATTGGGTATATCCTGGGCGAGCTGGGACACTATCTGATCGGCGTGACCTCCAAGCAGACGGCCATCGAGCTGGACTACGGTGACCATGCCTGCCAGCAGAACAACTCCATGTTCAATCGCCACGAGCTGCCCACCCAGTGCTCGGCGGTGGGCAACGAGTCCAGCTGCTATGCCCTGGACTTCAACGGAACCGGCTACTGCGAGTGGAACTACAATGGTCTGGGCATCGATTACCAGATTCTGGCCGGTCCCACCTTCATCCTGATCTTCACCATTGCTGGGGTCTTCATGGGCTTCGCTGCCGACAAATACAATCGCGTCAAAATGCTGACCGTCTGCACGGTGATCTTTGGCATCGCCATGATCCTCCAGGGCACCGTCAAGGAGTACTGGCAACTGGTTTTGCTGCGCATGGTCATGGCAGCCGGCGAGTCGGGCTGCAATCCCCTGGCCACGGGCATCATGTCCGACATCTTTCCCGAGGATAAGCGTGCCTTGGTCATGGCCATCTTCAACTGGGGCATCTACGGTGGCTATGGCATTGCCTTCCCCGTTGGCCGCTACATCACCAAGCTGAACTTCTGGGATCTGGGATGGCGTGTGTGTTATTTGGGCGCCGGTGTCCTGACGGTGATTGTGGCCGGGCTAACGGGTACCACGCTGCGGGAGCCGGAGCGCAAGGCCATTGGCGAGGGCGACCGGCAGACGGCCAGCGGCAAGCCGGTGAGCCTGTGGCAGGTGATCAAGAGCCCGGCGATGATCATGCTCATGATAGCCGCCTCGATCCGGCATTGCGGCGGCATGACCTTTGCCTATAACGCTGACCTGTACTACAACACCTACTTCCCGGACGTGGATCTGGGCTGGTGGCTGTTCGGTGTCACCATCGGCATTGGCAGTGTGGGTGTCGTCGTTGGCGGCATTGTGTCCGACAAGATCGTTGCCAAGATGGGCATCCGGTCGCGAGCCTTTGTCCTGGCCATCAGCCAGCTGATTGCCACACTGCCGGCCTTTGGATCGGTGTACTTTGATCCGCTGTGGGCCATGATCACGCTGGGTCTGAGCTACTTCTTTGCCGAGATGTGGTTTGGCATTGTCTTCGCCATTGTGGTGGAGATTGTACCGCTGCGGGTTAGGTCCTCGACCATCGGTGTCTTCTTGTTTGTGATGAACAACATTGGCGGCAATCTGCCCATTCTGGTGGATCCCGTGGCCAAGGTTCTGGGCTATCGCGGATCGATCATGATCTTCTACGCCGGCTTCTATGGCATCAGTAAGTGAAGAATGACGCTGCCCAGAGTGAGCATTTTAATGATTTCCTTCCTATTTTGTTTTCTAGGCTCCATACTCTTCTTCGTCACGTGCTTCCTGCTGGACGGCAAGACAGCTGATGATTCGGTGGAGCCGGAGTCACCGAAGAGCCATCCGGACGCCGTGCTCAATGCCCGTCACATGCACGGACACGACAACTCCGTGTTCTCTGTGGACGAGACCCTGCCCTCCAACGGACGTCCTGCCCAGCTGCCGCAGCACCTGCAGATGTCCAGCAATGGTTACGACAAGTCTGCCCAGCAGGCTCCTCCTTCGGCGCGACAGAACGGGGCCGAGAGCAGTAGACTGTAGGTTAGCTGTTAGTACTCTGTTTTTTTTTTTTTTATTGCCTTAATTCTTACTATTATTAATTTTTTTATTTCGCTTAATCGTACTTAGTCCTAGGAAAAGGGGTCAGCGGTGTAGACTTCCGTCTCCTCGCTCCCTTATACACAACCTTCTTAGCGATATAATTGTGTACTTAATTCTATAGTCGATACATCAATAAAAAGCTGTTTTGTTAATTATTATTATTTTTCATGGGGGTATTCCAGAGCTCGTAAAATGATCAGTTGCATCCCTCTGGAATCTTGAAGAGCGGACGCTCTCTCAGAGTGCAGCTAAAAATAAATCTCTCGTTCGCTACTAAAAGTATTTGTTGCTGCTTGGTAGATCGGCCATACAAATAGCCAAATCTATTTAAAATAAACTTAAATTATTTATTTAATATTAAATAGAAGGAATTCGGCGTACTTTTAAATACTTACGCACGATATATAGTATACTTACCCGCTTTAATTATAATTAATTAATTTAGCTATCCTCCGTTACCCACCCGGAAGTGTGCTTGTGCGCTGCTCGTAGGCATCTAACAAAGCAACCAGATTCCGTTAGGTATCAGCCCCTCCGTTTTGCCATCACGATCAGCATATCGATACTTACTATCGATTTACTCCCCCGAAAGTACCTGCACTGTGACAGTTATTGTGGCACCTTTACTTCAAAAAGGATTCACAGAAAAGTTTTACTAGTGAAACCGAACAGACCTCCCGGAATCGTGCGTAAAAAAAAAAGAAAAACTATTCCAAACTAAAAAAAAGTAAAACTTTCGATATACAGAAAAGTGTTCAGAACCATCGTGTCCGCGATACTTGCGATCCGCGATTTTCCCGGCGAATTCAATTCGCCGTCCGTGTCGGTGTGCTCTCGCGCACCCGAACTTCTTCTGTGTGCGAGCGGGGCTCGGTTGTACATATACGGGTGTGTTCGCCGGTGGTGGTGCTAGCCAAAAGCCGAAGAGAGCATAACGGTGGACATTGTTCGTTCATTTCATCGTCAACTTTTGAGGTGTTCACATCGGCGCTTGATTGCTTGTTTCCTAGGCCATCCAAGGCCACAGCTCACCAGAAAGCAGTCGTCACACCATTGAGACAACTTGGGTAAGCCCACTGAACATTTGGTTATATAATATAAGTAGCTTGAGATGCTTGTGTAGTTGTTGTTGGTCCCGACTATACGAGGAAATGCGCAGCAAAAGCGAAACTCTCGCCTTTTTTCTGTGTGCCCCCGTGTGCATGTGTACGTGTGTGCGCGTTATACATATGTGTGAGCTTTTACGGGAGTGTGGTCGGTCGGTCGAGTGCCTGCAATAGTTTCGTGCAGAACGTAACGAGAAGAATTCCATGCCCCATAATATTGATTGTCCAATAGAATGGGCCCAGCAGTACCATTCATCAGTAGTTCATCAACGGGGGTGTTGTTGATGAATCAACGATGAATTTCCATGAAAAATTTCTAAAGAAATTGACATTGACATGTCCTTAACTGTCGTCAGTGACAAACTTGTCAATGCTTAATTGACGATTTAAAAATATTTTAATGAAAAAAAAAACATTCATTTTTTTCACTTTTCATTTTTAAGTTTTAAACATGAAATTATAGGCAGCCTTACAATCTCAGTCCTGGCCAAGACAGAGTTGTTGAAGCTTTTGATGACATGTAGAACTGCAGGGGAAGAATTCCACAGTCCAGTAGTTGCTAAGGCGAAATTATCCTATGGATTTCATGAATTCTTGAATTCATGAAATCTCTGCCTATTTGTTTATGTTTTAAGGAAAGTGCTTTTGTTAATAGTGATGCAACTATTTGAAGTACTATCCTTATTAGTTGAGGACGATAAACATATTCCGGGTCAAGGGTTAGAAGGGGCAGCCAACAAACTACTTGGCCAATTCGTGAACTTGCAAATACATGAAGTAGTGTTTTTGCGCAAACCGTTTGACTATTCATATCTTTCTGGGTTTGACCACCAATTTCTATCGGAGCTACATCAGACAACCTTTTCACAAAACAATGTATCATGGTAAAAATATACCTTATTAGGTCAGTAGGATTTATCCATAACAACTGCCTTGTGAAGGAAATATGGTAATTTATTGTATTGCCAAAGATATGGATGATTACATGTAGCTAGTTACAAAAAGGAAACTTATACATTATTTCCCATCCAGTAAAGTGTGACAAGAGGCTAACGTTGTTCAAAAATTGATACATAAAGACATTAAAAGTTGGATGATAAAATGATATATTTGGAACTACAATTGGATACCTAAATCGTCTGTGCCCAGATGGGTCTAACAAATACATGATGTATTTGTTAAATACGTTCATTAAGAAATCGACTTCCAATGGCAAAAGAAAAAGATATTGACTGCCATGCGGAAAAAATGATCTTAAGACGGGTTCTTTAACAGAGCACCGACCAACTACAAGCTGAATCCGAATCAAGGACATTTCAACCTAAAATCCTAGAACTTTCCGGTACCTCGAAATCGAAGTCCGTTTGATACAAAATAGTCCTGATCAAGGACACCTCAATTACGAATAAAGGTTGTGAAGGTGAAAGACTGAAAACGATTAATTTTGGGTCCCCGATTCCAATTCCGAGGTCTGTTTTTACATAATTGTGTGATCTACAGATTGGAAATTACTTCTTATGATAGTCACTAAAAGAGTAAATACAAAATTACAGGAATCCTTGGATAAGGGATTTCCTGTATTCGTAAAGGTCTATTTTTCCACAGCTGTTCCAGAAGTTTCCAGTTCTCAGATTGGGTAGGCAGGTCATCAAGCACGGGTACGGTGTTCTTTTGAGTTTTGCAACCCCCTGTGAACAGAATCAACACCATCCTGTTGCTCCGTAAGAGAGAGGGTCTGTGGAAATCTTGACATCGTCTTTTCCTTTGCCGTCTTGGTTTTGTGTGTGTATACCGTTTTTGGGACTGATATTTGAATTTGCGTACAGTCTTCCACGAAAACCCTTCTTACGTCGAAAGCTGTATCCATGTGTCCGCAGATCTTTGACTTCTTTATGCCGTCGTTCGTGGTACACTTAATTGGTCGACTTCCACGTCTCCACATTCGGAAGGGGCATACAGAACCGATGGGGCATCAGAACCGGGACACAGTCCGTTATTTGTATCTGTCGCTGGAATCAATCCCAAGAAGCGACTCAAAAGTGGATTATGGCGAAACCAGCTGCGCTCCCAGGCCTCCCGATCATCTCCACCTCTCGTGTTTTCTGTTTTAGTTTTTATTTCGCCAGCAAGCGGAGCCTCTGCAAAACAAAACCAACACAAACAGCGGCGACGACGGCAAAATAACAACAACAATTTATCTCCGACCGCCCTATGACACTAATACCATCACACTCTCGCTCACTAACACCACGGCCGTGTTGCGGCGAATTCAAAGTATCTAGGCTGTCCTCTGTATCTTTATCCGCCGCCTCGTTGAGAGAGCGTAGTTTGCCGAAGTGTTTGCTTTGGGTATTCCTTCGTTTCTCGCCGCCTTTAGAGAATATTTGTGCGAAATGTGAAGCGTGAGCATGGCCGTGCCCAGAGATGGTTCCATTTCGATTCTCGGCTATCGCACTATCGACACCAGCTGGGGACTGAGACTAACTAGCCTTGATGTTTTAGTTTTCAACTAATTACTGCAAGTTTATACAGGCTCAGTAAACACATTTGGGGAAGGATACGTTTCGTGTGTTATAGAAATAAAACGAAAAAAAAAAGGTCGGAATTGGTATCGAAATATCGATATATAGATAGGCAGCCGCATTCGGTGGTCGGCGCCACTCCGTTGTTGTCACTCGTGGAATGACGCCGTGTTTGTGTGCCGTTGTTAGCCGTTGCCGTCTTTTGTATAATCTGTGTGTACCCAAAAGAGTGAGTCTGTATGCCGCTTCACAATGGTATCCGCGTCCACTGTCGCCTTCGTTGTTTAGTTGTAGTGCTTCGTTGCTATTCGGAGATACGGTTAGTACATCCGGCCGGCCGGTCTGTGTATGCCACCAAGAGCAAGCTCCCGGGAGCTTAATGAGGAACTCTGACACCTATGTCTCGGCCAGGACATCATTTTGACATTTCACTAACCCGTGTGTGTGTGTGTGCCGTCTCTCCTTTCCTCTGTGACTACTCCAGCAGCCGCCACAAAGAAGAGACGCGAGGACGACGCCGTCGCAGGCTCCATGGACCTCACCGGCGATGATTTGCGTGTGATGAGCGTGACCAACCAGGAGACCAGAGCCAAGCTCCTGGAGGTCCGCAAGGATGTGCCCTTCATACGCAGCGTGCGGGAGAGCCATGCGAATACCCTGTCCAAGGTGCAGTCGCAGCGCCTGCAGGCACTCATCG
Organism: Drosophila ogumai; assembly: GCA_018904815.1. Taxonomy (NCBI): domain Eukaryota; kingdom Metazoa; phylum Arthropoda; class Insecta; order Diptera; family Drosophilidae; genus Drosophila; species Drosophila ogumai. The sequence goes on along the minus strand of JAEIIJ010019266.1, from coordinate 17,089 downwards.
GACTGCTGGAGCGAGAGTAAGTCTCGCACAGACGCAAGTTTGTAACTCATTAATAATATTTGCTCCCACACAGGAACGTCTCCATGATCACGCTGAACAAGATCGAGCGGATTGTGAACAAGTTGAAGAAAAAGTTCAATCCGGTAAGTGGAATGCGGCGCCGTTTGTGGCTTCACTTGCTAATAATAATCATCCGTTCCTCCAGCGTTTCACCGATGTCATCGACATTAGCGATCAGAATTCGAACGAATTGCCGCCTTGCTCTGCAGCGACTGCGACCAAGCCGTCGGATGCGGCGGCTACCTCCAAGAAGGCCGATGCAAAGCCAAGCGAAGCCCCCAAAGCAACACCAGCAACTAAAAAGACAAAAGGCTCCAAGCCAACGCCAAGTGATACCACCAAGACCAACCCAGCTCCAGCTGCATCTGCAGGCATTCCAAAATCGCCAGATGATGGCTTGGCACCGGGTGGCGTCTTGGCCGCCATGCAGAGGGCGCGCATCAAGGAGATCGAAATGCGATCCAATGCGCCGGCGCCGTTCACCCGTCGTACTGCGGTTAGTGCCAAGGAAACGGCTTCATCAGCAGAGCCACCGTTTAGCCGCCGGTTGCCCAGCACTCCTCCGGCTGCTGATAAGCCGGATTTTATGCGTCGCAGCACGGCGCCCCTTGTGCTGGATGTCTGCAAAGATAGCGACCAGTCATCGCCGGAGAAGGATACGTACAGCATCTCATCCACGTCGAGCCCCAGTCCCAGCGAGTCTTCAGCTCCAGGCAACTCTTTGGAGGAGGCACGCAAGAAGCTGGCCGCCTTGCGAGGTGGCTCTGCTGCTGCTGCTGCTCCGGGACAGGATCAGCCAGCCTTGGCCTCAAACATGAACGATCCGCGTGGCAAGAAGCACACTTTAATCACCGCCCTGCCCAAGCACAACAAGGATAATAGCTCGAGAGACACTGTGAATGTCACGCCGCCGCCAATGGTACGGATATTGTCGCCAGTGCCGCCGGCGCCGAGTATGAAGCCGAGCATTTCCTCGTGGTTCACCTACGCCAACATTCCAGTGGTGAACGTTAACAAAACCAGCAGCACCACCAGCAGTAGCAGCAGCATCGGTCAGGGGGATCATTCACCAATGTCGTCGCGGTCCTATAGCCGAGATTCGGGCAGCGATCCCAGGCGATCTTTTAATGGTAACCAAGAGCCCAGGGACCCGCGTGAGAGCCGGGATCCCCGCGAGAGTCGCTTTGAGAGTCGGGATCCTCGCGAGAGTCGGGATCCTCGGCGAGAGAATCACAATCATCCTCGAGATCCACGCATGGGCAGGAACCAATCCTCGCATGGGCCACAACAGCAGCACCAGAGACACACGTCGCCATACTCAGCAGATCCGCGTCGTGGCGCCGGCCCTTACACAAACAGCATTGATGAAACCAACCACTGGCAAGCCACCAACACCAACAACATGAACAATGGCAAGGGAAATGTAAACGGAACTGGAAATCCCCACAAGTACACCAAACCCAACTGGGGCGCCAATCCGAATGCGAATCCCAACATTCCTGTGAGTGGCTTCAATGGCTCGGCCAGTTCCAGGGGCGGGTTCCGCGGCGGAAGCCACAATCCAACTATGGGTCGCTATGGCCGTCCAAATGCGACGGCACCCAGCTGCAATGGATCCGCATCATCCGAGGCAGGACAGCCAACGAATCATGTGCCGCGCACCTATCGCGAGCACAAGGAGGCCAAGGCTCGCGCTGCAGATGCTGCAGCCAAGGCCAAATTGGCCGAGGAGCTGCGCCTGCTGGAGGCGGAAAAGCAACGCCTCCTGGAGGCCGTTGAGAAAGAGACTCAGCTGGACAAGGAGAAGGAGGAGGCGGTAGCTGTGGCGGCATCACCAACGAGCACAGCAGAACCCCAACTGGACACCTTGTACCGCAACTCCACGGGCGCCTCGGTCAAGAAGATTGATTTTCGTATACCGAAGAAAACGCCAACGGTTGCCTCCAGCCCCAGTTGCAGTTCAGTCATTGGCGAAGGGGATGCTGATGCTGGCAGCAGCAGTGCAAGCCCGGCTCCCGGCAAATCCTGTGATGCCGAAAAGGATAGCGATAATAATAGTAAAAAGACAGATAATACAAGCAAGAAGGACAGGGACCTGGAGATCACCAAGACTAAAGACAAGGGCAAGTCGGAGAACAAGAAGCATCACAAGAAGGCGGACAAGAAGGCTGACAAAAAGGCAGACAAGAAGGCGGGTCGCAGCTCCAGCAAGGAGGAGAAGAAGGACAAAGGCAAGGAGAAAGAAAAGGAGAAAAAGTCCTCGTCCTCGCGCGAAATTTTGGATACGGAAAGCGTCGTCAGTGTTGCCAGCTCGGAGAACAATGAAAATCTGGAGAACGAGCCGCCTGTCGAAGAAGTCTACGGCCTGTCGCCAGCCTTGACCACCACCGAGGAGGCAGACGACAAGCTGGATCCCCTGGCCATGCTACGTGGAAGCAAGAAGATACCCACTCTGGTCAATGGCGAAGTCATGGAGAATGGCGGTGCCGAAAACGTGGCAGACGACATTCGAGGCGTTGAAGCGGAAACTGAAGACAAACCGGAGCTACCGAAGCTCTCAAAGATCAAAATAGTGCTCGGCCCCAATGCCCACTCCCAGCTGCTGCTGCACAACTCCGAGAACTCCGGCAAGACGCTGGACAGTGACGACAATGCCGCTGCCGCAAAGCCCAGCAATTTCAAGGCCTTGGATTTGTTTACGGACAAGCACGACGACTCTGAAGTGCCTGCTCCGCCGGTGCAAGAGTTGCGACGGATCATGAAGCGCCGATACTCGATGGTGCCCAAGGCCAGCGTACCCTTGGTGGACAAGTCGGAGATTCTGACTGGCGGCAGTCTGCTTTACGAGGATCTGCAAGAGCACAAGCGCCAGTCGCAGCGGGCCCGCCACCTGGCACACATTTTTGAGAAGACCAGCGACAACTGTCGCATCTCCACCCAAAATATAATAACCGGCAAGCGACGCACTCGGGGTGCCCCAGAGTCCTCCTTTAACGAGACGCAGCTGAGCCGACGCAGCTTTGGTTTGGGAAAGATTAACAGAAGGGGGCGATCGGCCGTGACTCCAGCTAAAGCCGAAGTCGAGCTTGGCAAAGCAACCCAGGCTAAGGCTCCAGCTGCTGCGGATGTCGGGCTTAGTGAAGCATCCCAGGCCACGGCTCCAGCTCCAGCCGCCGATGTTCCCTCTATCGAAGCATCCACGTCGAGCGAAGCCACCACTCGCAAGCGTCGCCGGAGCGTTTCGGTGGTTTCAGATGTCTCGAACCTGCCTGAGGACCAACCAGAGCCTCAACCTCAACCTCAGCCGCCGCCAACGGCTAAACCCCGCAATAAGCGCCGTCCCAAGCGCAATGAACTGGACAAGCTTAATGATGACATAGCCATGATGTACTACGGCGAAGATGTGCTCCGGGCCACCGGCCGTCGGGCGTGTACCCAGCGTTCGCGCACCCCCTCAGTGGCGCGTCGTTCGCTATCGCTGGACACCAACAGCAGCAGCCGCTTGACCCCACCCATTATAATCCGCAATGTGGCCCGCCGGGGCAAGCGCTTCACGGGTCCCGGCTCAGTGAACGCGGGCTTGAACCGTGCCAGCTTCCAGACGAGAGGCTGCCGGGTCCGGCTTAAGCGTCTTCCAAGTTTGGAAAAAATGGCCAAGAAGTGGTGGGAGGAGGAGGAGGAGAAGAAGGCGGAGGTGGAGGTGGAGGTGGAGGTGGTGGAGGAGAAGGCCGCCCCTAGCCAAGAAAAGAAGACGGGTAAGTCCGCCGCCAAGCGGCGAAAGCTCAGCTCGGAAAAGACCATGGAGGATGTGCGGAATGTCAATCCCGAGTGGCATGCCACCTCAGCGGTCACCATTACCTGCGTCATCTGCAATGCGAATATACGAAAGAGTCCGCTCATGCACTACATCCAGCATCATGGCGAGCACTATGGCGCCCGCATGCCGCCCGGCATGCTCGACGAACTCCGTGCCGGACGCAATCAGCGGCCGGATTATTGGATTGTCCAGGGCGCCGCGCATCTCTATCACTACAAGTGCCCCTTTTGCGTGAAGGTGATCAATATGCGCACCATGAACCTCGCAGAGCACCTTGTGACCCACACGGGGGAGCGACGGTATCAGTGCTCGCACTGTTTGTTGTCACTCCATCGTCTGCACATCCTGCAGGATCATATGAAGACCTGTGCTCCCGGCGCCACCATCTTGGAGTATGAAAACTACGGCCAGTTGCCCATCAGCCTGTACGTGTGCCATCTGTGTGAGTTTGTCCAGGTCAGCAGGGATCACATGAACCAGCATCTGGTGAAGCAGCATGGCCTGAAGGAGGAGGAGGTGTCGGAACTGGAGCTAGAGCAGTTGCTGCTCTGCACCATTGACGGCGTGCCCAAGGCCGCGTCCTTGGCCGAGGGGCAGAAGATAGTCGAGCGGAACCTAAAGAATGCCATAACAGAGACCACCGCCAGCTCTACCAAGGCCAAGTCGAAGGCTGCTCCTGGTAAAGCCTCCAAGAAAACTACTAAAAATAGTAAAAACAAGGAGAACGACGACGACGACGGCGACGAAGGTCCCAGCACTTCCAAGGCTGCCCAAAAGAAGGCGGCCAACAAGAAGAAGGTCAAGATACGCTTTAAAAATATGGCCAAGAAGTCCTTGCGCCGCGTGAAGCGCGAGAAGGAAGACGAGGGCAAGGACCAGGATCCAGAGGATAAGCAGCAGGAGGATCAGGTGCTGGGATCGCAGAAAGAGCTAACGCCGGAGGCCAACACAGAGCCAGTACTAACGACTATAAAGGGTTTGCCTTTGCCACCGGCAGAGAAGGACAACCTGCTGGTGGTCAACGAGTGCCTGATGGACCTGGATATGGATATGGAACTGGCGGAGCTGGCCGAAGAAGAGCAGGCCCTGCAGAACAAGGACCAAAGCCTGCTAGTTGAGGAAAAACCGATGAGGAGAATATATATGGAAGTGGATGAGAGTGAAGATGTTGATGTGGATGTGGAGAATGCCGATGACGAGACATTGGATGAACCTGCCCATCCAGAACCTGAAAAGCCAACTGAAATTCCAGCCACAAATCCAAGGACTCTGCCGGATCTCACTCTGTCCGAGCTGGATGCCGACCTACTCGATGGCATTGGCAGCGATGCCTCCGACTTTGGGGACGACGACACCAATATCGACGAACCGATGACAGATGAATGGATTGACCTGGAGACGGCCGAACGCAACCGCAAGGCGGCCAAGAATCCCTTCGAATCCTTTACGCGATTTTGCACGCGGCTCAACAAGGGCAGCCGGGCGACGGGAAAATCCTGGCGCTCAAATGCCAGTGGCAGCAGCAACGAAGACAGCTACGATCCACCCGATCCCAGTGAGCTTTTGCCTCGCATGCGGCCCCTGGAACCGGAGATTATAACCACAACAAACCAGGAGGAGGTGACACAGGCCAAGCAGAGTCCTGCAGCTCCGGCGACGACTGTTCCTCAGAAGTCGCCGCTCAAGCGCGTCGAGAACGTGGCCTATCGCAAAGGTGGAGTCAGCGGAATGGATGACAAGTGTGCTGCTGCCTACTACTGCATCTATCCGGGCTGCACCTTCCTTTTCTCCAATGAGCTGGAGGGTCTTGAGAATCACTTTGCCCAGGAGCATCCAACGGTGCGTTGGACCGGCACCTGTGCCATGTGCCCGCGCAGCCGCAAGAATCCAGATTCTCAGCCACACAGCATAGCCGATGAGCTGCGCCACATGCGGGAGGGGCATATGAAAACGAAGCCCAGTGTGGAGTTGATGGAAGTGGATTCACCTGCACCGGAACCGGAACCCGCACTCGTTGCTGCTCCGGTCTTTAAGTTGCGTGTACGTCGCTTTACCGGTGACCGCCTGGCAGAGCCACTACTCGATGAAGAGGGCCAGCCAGCAGCGGCAACTGGCGGCGTGGAAGATCAACCGAATGGCATGCTTCGGGGTCTGCTGCAAGCAGAGCCACGTCCTCCGAATCAAGTGGACTTCAATGCCGCCGGTTTGGGCGAGTTCCTTTGCGCCAAACCAACAGCGCCGGCACAGGAGCAGCCTGTGGTCACTAGCAACGGCATCAATGCCACCAACGATCAGCCCAAGGTGATCAACTATGCCAGTGGCCTGGGCCTGGCCATCAGTCAGGTGTTTAACGGGGCCTCCGTACCCATGCCTGTGGTGAATAGTCCCTCGCCAGCAACGTCGGCAACTGCAGCCGCACCAGTACCACCTCTAGCACCCGCATCCGCATCCGTTCCTGTTTCGGGAGAGAGCCGCTCTCGTTTGGTGGCGGATCGCTTCCGCTGCATGGCCCCCAACTGTGGCTTCTGTGCCCACACCGTGATGTGCATAGAAGAGCACATGAAGTTCCATCGCTTCAGCTTTGGCAGCAATGGCTACCTAAACTGTGCCTACTGTAACCACGTTGCCACCGATGTGGATGACTATATCCGGCACGGCATCGTTGTCCATAGTTTGGCCTCACATTCCGATTTGAATGGCATCGCCGTGGAAACTCCGTCCGTGAGCCAGCAGATCCGTGACATGCTTAACCAGCGTGGCGCTGTCACTGTCCGTTCGATGGCTGGCCAGAACCCAACAACTGTGGCTCCATCGACTCCAGTGGATGTCCGGCCCTCGCCTAATAATAATAATATGGCAGGAATAGTAGGAGCCGAGGCCGGAGGATCTGCTGCATCTGGACTGCCGGATGTGTCACTGGCCTCTGCAGTCACCGAACTGCTACGACCCACCGGTTATAGCGGTGAGTAAGCCCAGAATTCAGCTCTCTAAACCTTTTTTTTATTCAAATTTCAAGTAATGATATGTTATGAGAATCTAGCCGGACAGAAAGTGTCCGGGATTAAGGTGCTCTATCACCTCTAGTTATTTTTGGACACAGAACAGAGGTGATCCTTAGAAAAGATCATGTTTAATTATGCCAAGATCAAGCCTGCAAAGTCTTGGCTTGGGAAAGATCAAGCTTATGCTTTCCCTTTCAAGCACTCAAATCAAGACCCAAATATGAAGCCTGATGAGTAAAAAATTGTATAAATTCCAAACTAGGAATTATAAATCCCTATAAACCTGAAGACTTGACTGCAAGACCTCATCTTTCAAGAACCCTACTCTGTCAAGACTCTTTCTTTTGGGATTTTCGGTGCTAAAATCCAAAACACAGAAAAACAATCCAACTTAAGCAAGAAACCCATTTTCAATCTCTACCAGAAAACGATTTCTAGAAGAACATTCCAAGCTATTTTCAATGCCACACAAATATTTCTAAAAGGACATTTCAAGATATTTTACATACCGAAGAAACGCTATTAAGTCACTTGTAAGTCCTCTTCATGTTGATCAATCTAAAGCCTTAAAGTAATGCAGCCTTTTGATATACAGAACCTTTGGTATAACACAGGTCGACAGATTTTCGAAACAAAAAACTAGAATATACTTTTCTTTTAGTTTTTGATACGCTAAACTTAAAGCCGGCCTGAAAAAAATGTACAGGTTTTCAAAATATTTAAACTTAAAAGTGCAGGAAATACATTTTTTAAGGTACTTTTGAGGGGCTGTAATTGTTATATATATATTTTTTTTTTTTTCAAACAATCGGGACGACATTTTAAAGCAATGTAATTTGCCCTTAAAAATCTGTTTTTAAAATTTGAAAAAATTATTATTGGTCTCCCAGATATCTTCCCTTGAATTTATATCCATATTTTTCCACTGATAGCGTATAAAAAAAAATAATTAAATAAAAAGAAACGTATTGAATTTACAGCTTTTCAAAAGTACCCAAAAAGTACCGAAAAGTGCAAAAACTTTTAAGATGGAATATCTGAAAAACCTGACATCTAGGAAATTCTTTCAGGCCGAATTTAAATATAAGCACTTAAAAACTATCAGAAAAGTATATCTCCCTTCTTGGTTCTTAGATTTTCTTCAAAATGTATCAGCCTGTGTAGTAATACTGATGATTCATCCACTTGTTGCTTCTATAAACGTGTCCAAGATACCCGCCTTTACCTCTTTCCAGCCGGTCAGTCCTACTCAAGCTTAGACCTAATCAAAAAACCCATCTTTCAGAGGACAAACTGTACGCCTGCCCCCAGAAGGGCTGCATTGTGCGGCTAACGGAGGAGCAGTTCGTCAACCATGTGCGCTATCATATACGCAGCACCCTCAACCAGGGCAGTGAGCAGATCAAGTGCAAGTACTGCACCCAGACCCTCCTGCCGCCATCGCTGCGCACCCACCTGCAGCAGTCCCATGCCCGCCACAAGCTCTTCTGCAGCATCTGTCTGGCCACGGCGGTCAATAAGCGGCTGATGCTCTACCATGTCCGCAACCACCATAGCCAGGCCTTTGAGCTGATCAAACGGCAGCTGCAGTTCATCCCATTGCCCATGGATCCGGAAGCGGGAGGGGCCAAGGCAGGAGGAGGAGTCGCCACCGATGCGACCAGCGTTTTCCTGACAGCCGTTGTCCAGCCATTTGGTAAGCAGGAAATGGAGAGCTTCAAGCGCCGGCTGCTGGAGGAGTTGCTGCTGCGCAGACAAGGCACCAAGATGGTCTACCGCGGCTCCGAGGTGCGTCTCCTGCCGCGTGTTCCCTTCTTCCCGCAGCCGCTGCGATGCGGCGAGTGCAACTTCAGCACCGAAGTGCGGACCGTCATCCAGCGGCATCTGTACGAACACAAGGAGAGGAACGTACGCGAGGCCTACCAAATGGAGGAGTGCCTCTCCGAAACAGCACCAGCACCAGAATCCGATGTCGATGTGGAGTCGGTGGAGGACAATACTGTGGCTGCTGAAAGCATCCGGGGCACGGTCCAAGCTCAGGAAGATCCGCCAGCAGTCCGACCATCGGGACAACACAAGGCAGTTGTACCAAGGTTCGTGTACGTGCCGCCGGATAATCGCTACCGTTGCGGCTTCGTCCGCTGCATCCGCCTGCTGGGCACGGAGCTGGAGCTGCGCCAGCACATGACCATGGATCACTGCTACACCGAGGAGATGTTCTGTTATCACTGCAAGCTGCCCCTGTCTGGCCAGAGCGGCGTGGAAAGGTACCTCACGCACTTGATGCTGCACAAGCGGCACATTTACCAGTGCGGCGCCTGCTTGCGCTACAACGAAAGGCGTTCGACGATTGTGCGGCACATCCAGGAGCGGCATCCGCTGCACGAGGTGGACGTGGTGGTGCATCGCCACAGCGACACGCATTTAAAAACCAGCGCCCGGTGGCTGAAGACGCGTAAGTAATGATGATAAAAGATGAAAGGTGAATGGTGATGCCATGTCTCAGATTTAATTATAAAATACCTTAACCCACTTGTAACCTTGATTACGATTCCTCTTTCCTTTTGCAGCCAAGGTAAGCCGCTTGACGCAATTGGAGTTCGTGTGCAACCTGTGCCAGGTCAGCCTGCCCACGGCGGTCCAGATCATGGCCCATGCGGTGGCCGTTCACGATCGCAAGTATCAGATCCACTGCCTCTACTGCAGTTTCGGCAACAAGGAGTCCTGCGTGGTGATTGACCACATTCTTGACACCCATCCCGGTCGGCGGGTGCAGCTGGTCCAGGTCTTCCAGCAGCTCTCCTACAAGAAGAACCAGACCCTCGGCTTCTACTGCATCGCGTGCCTGAAGGGAGCGAACACCTGCCTGCGTATAGGCCAGCACTGCGAGGAGCTGCACAAGTCACGCTACCAGTGGCAGTGTCCGCACTGCGAATTTGGCAATCAACAGGAGCGCATCGTAATTCAGCACATCGAGCTGAAGCATCCGCAGCGGCTGGGGCTGGCGGTGATGCAGTTTGAGCGGGTGACCAATGAGATTCCGGATGCCTTGAGCTGGGAATTGGGTCAGCCCATTGAGGAGGAGGTGCTGAAGGAAGGAGAGGAACCAGCAGCAGCAGCTTCGAATGTGGTTGAGGGAGCGACGCAGCAGCAGCAGGAGGAGCCGCAGCAGCAGCAGGAGGAGCCGCAGCAGCAGCGTCCGCCGCCGCTTCAAGAGCCACCAAAGCAGGCCCCAGTTGTCGACCCCGAGGTGGTGGATCTGCTGGCCTCGGACGACGAGAGGGAGGACACAGAGCCCAGCGAGAGTCCGGAAGAAGAGGCAAGTCCATAAAAGCTCTAGGATTCAATTCGATTCGATTCTATTTTAACCTTTAACCCTTAGAAAATGGTGGAATTCGCTTGCACACACTGCTCCGAGACGAACAGCAACCTGCAGGATCTGCGGACACAGCACTGGGCCCAAGTCCATCCCGATCAGCCCTTCTACTTCCGCGTCCAGCCGCAGCTCCTCTGCTCCGAATGCAAGCGCTTCAAGAGCAACGCCAAGACCCTGCGCGACGAGCACCTGGTCAAGGTCCACTCCATTCGGAACATCGTGGCCTGCGATGTCCGGCGGCCAGAGGAGTGCGCCTACTGTGATTACAAGTATGGCAGCTGGCAGGATCTGGCCCAGCACATCAGCAAGGAGGGTCACTTGCCCAACGACCTGAAGAATGTGACCAACGACGATCTGGCCGCCTTGCAGCAGCTCAGCGCCAGCGGCCAAAACGAGTACTACCAGTGCGATCTGTGCAGCGTGGTGATGCCCACCAAGGGTGCCATTGCCCAGCATGGCCGGGTCGAGCACAGCAGGCCCGGCGAACGCTTCTGCTTCCGCCAGTTGACCACGCCGCTCATCTACCACTGCTTCCTATGCATGTTCACCTCGGCGGAGGAGCTGATTACGCTGCGTCACATGGTGGATCACTACAATCGCTTCCTCTACTGTCACTTTTGTGCCCGGCATCTGCCCGGCGGCTTCGACGAGTACATCCAGCACTGCTATACCCAGCACCGCGAGGATGTGCATCGCTTCCAGGAGCTGCACTCGTACGGAGACCTGCGCAAGTTCCTCAGCAATGTGCACTATCAGTTCCAGAACGGGCTGATCATCACCAAGAGCAGTCTGCGTCGCACGCGCTACAACGATGAGAGGATGATGCGGATGCTGTATGCGGAGTTGATGAGCAAGGTGCGGAGGCCGCCCATACGGCTGCACATAAACCTGAAGTCGGTGCAGGGACAGACTCCAAATGCTGAAGAACAAAGGCCAGCTGTAAGGATAACCCAGCGACGCAAGACTTTGAATCCGGACGAGATGCTAAGGTTGTCCCGGAATCAGTTGTCGCCACAAAAGCGAAGGAAGGAAGAACCACAACAGTCGTCGCCGGCGGCTAAGGTGCCCAGAACGCGGATTATAACCCCGGTGGCCAATCGATTGATGAGCGGCACGGCGACTGTCCCCACAACTTCGGCGCCCGCCTCTGCTCCACAGGTGCCAAGTGCTTTGGGACAAATGCCAGCTGCTCGGGAGCCACCTGTGCGTATAACACAGCGCCGCAAGACCTTGAATCCCGATGAGCTGCTAAGGTTATCCAGACAGGAACAGGCTCAACAGGTGCCCAGAACGCGGATTATAGCGCCTGTGGCCAATCCCTTGATGAGAGGGATTGTGCCTTCTGCCACATGGGTTCCCCCTGTTGTTTCTCCTGCTGCTCCTCCGGCTGCTCCCCCTGCTGTTCCACCGGCTGTCAACATGCTGCGCATCGTTAAGCGGCGCAACAGCTACGTGGTCCACACCGGACCCTAAAAAGACTAAGAAACCAAACCAATATTACCGGCCAGGCACAGTTCGTGACCCGACACACTCTGCGGCGGCTGCTTTAGTTCCAAACTAATCAGGGTTCTATTTTTTTTTTTTATAGTGTTTTAACCTAGCGTAGGATACGTAATTATTAATAATAATTATTATTACTAGATTTGTAAGCGCCGGAGAGAAGTGACAAGCTCAAGGAGACCCGAAAAACGTACACAAAAACCACAATTACATTAAAAGAACGAATTGGAACATTGAAGAAATCTAGCAGGCACCATTGTGCAGGTACTCGAAGTGGGGCACCAGCTGCTGACCCCGTCTCTGCTGGACGCTGGCGCAGCGCACGACGTTGTAGAACTCGCAGGGGGTGGCAAAGGTCATGGGCTGGCCATTGCGGAGGACACAAACGGGACGATAGTAGCGTGGGCAGCTGTACTCGCAGCTTTCCTCGTCCTCATCCTCGTCAATCTCCAGCTCTAAGTGGTTGTTGCCATGCTCCTCGTCATCGTAATCATCCTCCTCCTCGTCGTCGTTGTCTTTGTTTACCAGATCGGAGTACTCATAGCCACCGGAATCTCCATGGCCCTGGTCGTCCCGCCAGCTCCATTCCTCCAGGATTGTGTGCTCCGTTTGCACCTGCAGGCCAGAGCCCAGGTGACCGAACAGCAAGATGAAGCCAGCGAGTATAAAACGCATTTTCTGTTGGGTTGTTGAGGCTACCAAAGTCTTTCCTGGCCAAGAACCAACGAGCTCTGCTGCTTAAATAGACAACTAAGGTGCTACGCCAGCAGCGGCGGCGGCGGCACTTGTTCAAATAGCTTCCGCCGCCGCAAGCCATACATAAATATTCAAAAGTGAATCAAGGTCAACGCAATTCGGGCAGAGATTAGCTCAAAAGTGGGTTGCCAGCTTTTGGAATGTATTTAGTGGTTAATAAGGCTTAGGCTTAGACCTTCCTATATCGCCTCCATGTAGCCCTGCTCGTAGGCATGACGCATCGTCTTGAAGATCTCCTCGTTGGCCACGTCGCCGGCTATGTCCAGCGACAGCTGATGGAAGGCCGGGCCATGCATGTCCGTGTCAAAGAGTCGCGATAGTTCGGCGCAGTCCCGCTCGCTGCCCAAAAGCCAGGGCATGAAGTGCATGCAGACCAGAACGCCGTAGAAGGCATAGCGCTTAAAGTGAGCCAGGAAGCGCTCGAAGCTACGGAGGGAGTGAGGATATTAAAGGGAGAGGCTTAGCTAAGCTAACCAGACACACCTATAGTCCTTCAGCAGCTGCTCCACTCGCTCCTCGCTGAGTTCCGTCTGATTCCGCCTCAGCACCAGCTCCAGCATTTCGATCATTTTCCGATGGTACTTGGCCAGCAGATCCGCATAGATCTCCTCCCGTCCCTCGGATGGCGTGTTCATGTACAAGAAGAAGCTCAGATCGATGGCCGTGGTGCTGAAGCGCAGCTCCTGGAAATCAATGGCCCGGATGCCGTCCACCTTGTCATCCACACCATAGTGGAAGAGGACATTGTTCCGGTTGTAGTCACCGTGCAGGATCGTGGCAAAGTAACTATCCGGCTGATCTTCGTCTCGGGAAGTGGTGCGAATCCACTCCAAGAGGTGCGTAGGATTTGCAAAGTATTTTGAGCGCAAACGCTCGATGGCAGCCCCAAAGCCCTCATCCTTGGCATCCCCCAGAAGTTGCTCCTTCTTTTTGTCATAGAACGCGTAGAAGCGATCGAAGGCCACGCGGTACAGGACATCGAAGACGGCCCTACCCGAAGTGGAGACGAAGGGCATATCAGCGATGCCAGAGCGTAGGCGGGCATGGACCTGCGGCTGCAGGATACGCGTGGCATAGCCCAAGGCATGGAAGGGTCCAATCAGGCCCACCATGGCCTCCAGCTGGTCCCGTCGGAGGGTCAGTCGCGGTCCCAGCTGATAGCCATCGCCCTTGAGGTGCTTAAGAGCCAGCACGGATTCGCGACCGCTGCCAAGGCCTGCGGGTATGACAGAAATAGAGAATGAGACGGAGAGTCCCTACAGACTACCCACCATCCACCTGGCCGAACTTGGCATAATAGCAGCGCGGCACCCAGTTGGTCACCACATCGCTGGATAGGTGGCTCGCCCTCAACAAGTGCTCGTAGGCCGGCAGGATCTCGGCGTAGGCGAAGGTCTCGTTGCCAAACTGAATGTACGAGTTGCTGCTCTCACGAAACTCCTCCGTGCCCTTCATGAACTTCACCAGCACCACCTCGGTTTGCTTGCGGCCCGCGATGCTCAGTTCCAGCTGCACCGTGTACAGGGCGGACATGAAGCCGTCCAGCCCATTGGAGCATTCGACGCTGTGCGCCCCCAGCTCAGCGCCAGACCCAAAGTACTTGAAAATATCGTACACCAGGTAGCGCTCAATGAAGTCCAATTGCTGCTGCTGCGTCGACATTTTGTCTGCAAACTGAAGGTGGAAGACTGGAAATTGCTCCTTTGTGGACAATTGAACGTCGGCCCCGCCCCACGACTAACTGTTGATCGCGCAGCGATTGTGCTCTTTTATCGACGCCACTCGGCCAATTAGGCTCAACCACAAGATCGGCAATTATCTTGATGAAATCTAATCAAGACACAAGATCAAGGGACACGTAAGCAGACTCCTTCAAGGCGAAAAAAATAGCCTTTAGCGGATTTGCTTCTTGCGTTTTTGCATTTTTTTGGCCGTGCAACAGCTGATTGGTGTAACTATCGATAAGCTATCGGCAACGTTGATCGGACGGGTCCACCTGCTGCTGCTACGATTTGAATTGTTCCTGTAAAATGTTACTTTAAATAAGAACGTAAAATGTATTTGATTTGATTATCCTAAATAAAATATTCAAACAAACAAAATAAGTAGCAAAAAACAAAAATCTTGTCCCACATATATCGAATATAAGCATCGATAACGTGTTCTATCGACGGTTTTCCATCCCTAGTTTGCGCATAATAAAAACAGAAATTTAGTCGGATTCGTTTTATTTACTAAATTTTTCGCAATTCGTGGCCTGTGAAAAGCTCTTGCCACACAATGGGTAAGTTTAACACCCAAAAACCGGAAACATAAACACCCACTGCCGTGTCAACTTTTAGATTTTGTTTTTAATTAAAAATGTTTAAATTACAAAAAAATTTATCACAATTAGAATTATTTTCGATTCATCCTTTTGTCGCTGTTGTTGTTGTTGTTGGTGCTTTTATTAAAAATAGTGTTGCAAGTGTTTAATGAAGATTACAATAGATGGTGTGCGTGCGCCTCCACTTTGGGTCACTTGAACACCGGTGTCTCTCAGTGGGCATGACTCCGCTTGCCTGTAATTGTACGGAGGAAGGGAAATTGTAGGCAGGCTTGCAGGAGAGGCTCTGGCTGGATCACTTACGGCCGTTGCAGTGACGCCCATAGAAGCCCGGGTGACACTTGCAGCGCTTCTGGGAGAGGCAGACGCCGTTGCGGCACTTGCAGATGGAGCGTTGCTTGCGTCCGATCTCGCAGTGATCGCCACGAAGCCCGTTGGGACAGCGGCACTTGTTGTTGCCGATGCAGCGACCCTCGTTCTTGCACGGTATCACGCACTTGGCTGTCACCAGGGATCAGGATTAGGAAGGGGGCAAACGAAATAGCCGTATACTCTACTCACAATACTCGCAGCGTAGGCCGTAGTAACCCTTGGAGCACTGGCACTTGTCCTTCTGTATGCACTTGCCGCCGTTCTGGCACTTGTCCTTGCAAATACCTGATTGCAGAGAGCAGAAATTTATAGTACACCGCATATATCCTTCTTTATAGCCGCAATGCTGAAAGGAATTCCCCGCCTGCTACCCGCCCGTTGCCTTAGCTCGACGGCAGGAGGAGCAGCTGCCACAGGCACTGGCCCAGCCACAACGCCACTACGTCCACGTCCAAATACCCTTACCGACGAAATCATACGCGTCGACCATGCCGGCGAACTAGGCGCTGATCGTATCTATGCCGGCCAAATGGCCATTCTGGGCAACGGACCCATGGGCAAGACCATCGGTCACATGTGGGAGCAGGAGAAGGAGCATCGCCGACAGTTCGAGCAGCTCATTCAGCAGCATCGCGTCCGTCCCACGATCATGACACCGCTGTGGAACGTGGCCGGGTTTATGCTGGGCGCTGGAACCGCTTTGATGGGCGAAAAGGCGGCAATGGCCTGTACGGTGGCCGTGGAGACGGTCATTGTGGAGCACTACAACGATCAGCTGCGCCAGATAATGGATTCACCCAACCCGGATAAGGTAAGCAATTAGGAAATAAAGAAGTTGCTCTCAAATTAACTCGATACCCTTTTCCAGGAGCTGCTACAGACAATCACAAAATTCCGAGACGAGGAGCAGGAGCACCACGACACGGGCATCGATTGCGGGGCCGAGCAGGCGCCCTTTTACCAGGCCATGACCGAGGTGATCAAATTTGGTTGCAAGACGGCCATAGCCATCTCGAAGAAGATCTAAGAAGCCTTCCTCTTGTATGTACCAAAATAGGGAACAATCTTTTCGTTATATTCTGTTGTCTCTTCGCCGACGTGTTACGCATTAAAGATATTTGTATAAGAAAAAACCCACAATATCCTTAAGATTATGTATATTATAGCCAAGTTTCTGTACTCACCGCCTTCGCACTGAGTGCCCTGGTATCCCTCTGGACAGGTACAGACCGATGGTGCCGTGCAGTTGCCCCCGTTGAGACACTGCGGGAAACAGAAGGCCGTCTCACAGTACTGGCCCGTATAGCCGACGTTGCACTTGCAGATGTGATGCTCATTGCAATACCCGTTCTTGCCGCACTTCAAGCTGCATTCTGGATCGGGAGCTTAAGTTTTTTTAGTTTAGTTCTATCGTTCGCAGTCATTTTCGCACATATAAATAACACACACACATTTAACACTCAGGGGTCACATCGGAGGGGGGAGGGAGGCGGAGCAGCACAGAGAGCGTGCGAAAAGTTTGGATAGAGTTCAATGGGGGATAGGAATCAAAGAGGTGATCCTTTGCTTGAAATTCAATGATCTCTCTTGGGGATCTCTATCTCAGGACAACTCCCTTCCTGTAGGGAATCGAGGGAGGAAAAAAAAGAGGGGAAAGCTGGACGCGGAAAAGCCGTGAAAAGCGACTACAAGGCAGGGGTAATAATAAAAGAATAAGCTGTGTAACGCCATATCATTACGCATCTTACTCTGTATATTATCTTTGGTATGGAATGGTAAGGGTTAGAGCTGGAAATAAATGGATATTTTCTAAAAAAAAAAATCTAGTAATAAATTGTTTTAAACCGAAGTTTATCGATAAATAAGTTGATCTTAATATT